>CAEGAE010074933.1:0-14553 GCA_903067095.1 Girardinus metallicus
TTGGATCCACGGCCTCCGTTGGTCCGGGTCCGTCGGGAACGCATGATAGGACAGATATGGCTGTTTTCTTGCCCCACGCGAACAACCACGGACTGAACAAAAACAACTCCGCCGAGACTGAGCCATTTTCCTAGCCTTTTAATGCTAACGCTATAGCCACCGGAAATTGTCAAACCCCACATCCGCTTTAAAACGCGGAAGCGTGAAAAAGGTCTATTACCACCCATGACATAACTGTCTGTATACTCCTATGCATGAAACTGTCATTAGCGGAACTCGAATAAAAAATGCAGTCCAACTTAAACTCAAAAATAACTGCAGGGACAACATAAGCAACAACCACAGCCGATCAACCGAGCCCGCACAAGAGCGCGAATCATTAGCTTAGCCTGCTGCTAACTCTCCGGCTCCACATTCGGCTAAGCAGTTGGGTCCCACACAAGCCTTGTGGCCTCATTTATGCCACAATGCACTTATCGGAGATTGCTACCGTTAACATCCATGTATTATTTATCACTCAGCTTACCTGTAAAACACAGTGGGTTATAACAACTGCTCGTCATGTCTGCTCTAAGATGCTTCCTCAGCGATGGCCAACTTCTTCTGCTGGCCAGAGCGTCAACCGCTGGTGCATATGACGCTCAGCGCCCTCTGCTGGGGGACCCCTGCAACTATAATAGATTTTAATGTAGTTTGGACACAAAATGAAATTGGGGGGGCTACTATTTTTTGATTCATTTCACTTTAACAGTGCCACACGTTTATAAAAGACACAGAATATAAAAGTAGGTAACTTTTATAAAATATATTTCTTATTTGTTAAAAACATCCCTATCTCCTGATAGTATAATATCACAGATGATATGTGGAAAAACAAATCATGCTCCTCTGTGCTTCTATTGGCATCTGCTAACATACACAGCTTGGTCATGTAACCAATTTATGTAACTCACGAACAGATAGGTTGAGAAATTTAGATTTCAAATGTTGTAGTTACAATTAGTCTTCTTGCTAAGTTCAAAAAGGAGGATAATAAGCACAAACAACCATATTGTCAAGAAAAATTAACCGACTGTTCAATACAAAATTAAATAAAATATTATTGTACACTTTTTTTTCCCCAACAGAAAGTGTCCACCCTTACTACACCAGGTAGTGTGTTTTCATATAGTCCAGATTTTTTTATTGTTCAGTTCCTTTCTTTAGTTCAGAATTCGAAATTTAAGTTTTTGTCAAGTTCAACGGCCATGTGTTTCTTTGGATCCAAAATCTTTTCTTAATCCAGTGCAAAGCAGGCAGCGGATCCAGCAGTCCCAGGTCTTGGGTTGAAACCAGGTGCAAAGCGCTTCCAATCCAGGCTTGCGGTGGTGTGCAGCTGGACAACGTTCCAAGTCGAACGTGGTTCTTAAAAAAACCAACCGGAGAAAATCACATCAGGAACGGATTTAACTGCAAGGGTCAGGTCACTTATCTTCTATCCTGTCAACCGTTACCGGAATTCATCAGAGTTTATCATATAACGTGCTTTCTTTTTCTCTCAGCGTACAATAGCTCAGCACAACGTACTGCAGCCAGCTACGGTTTTCTTCTTCTACTCCTATTTTGTCTCTGCTGTCTAAACCAGAGTGTAAACTCACAAGCCACCTACTGGCGGTTTTTGGTAGGAAAAGAAAACCCAAAATTAAAATAGAAACCAATTTGCTGGTGCATTAAATTACAAGACAAAATCTAAAAGAAACAAAATGTAAAATACTACTAGCAACAATACTACACACATATATGTGGGTTACAGTCATAAACAACCAATTAGAGCAAGAAGAAAGATGTCAATCTAGCTCATGTATGCACTGCTTTCACTCTTCCACTTGCTATCTGCATATTTTTCACAAAAAACTGTGAAACAAAAAGTCATTGCCTACTTAATTTGCATGACTGACAAAACTATAATGTAGGCTATGCATATTTTTTTCATTAAACCATTTTAGTACTTTTTTCTTTCACAAGAATGTTCACTGTAAATTACCAGTGAAGAAGATTTCACTACTGGGGATGTGTGTCTGCTGCTGAACTTCTTAATTACTAATTTTAACGTTCAAAGCAAAGAATTACCAAAACAGACAGCTAAATTTAGTGAAGCAATTCAATTTTGATTAAAAGTGACAAATTCTGCAAGAACATAGAAAATATAATGCTTGAAACCCAGCGGAAATTTAAAGAGGTATTTGTTGAGTTTTTATCTTACAAACACATTACTCACTTTTTTAAATAAAACTGACAAACTTTTAGTGAATTGAGTCAATGAAATAAATTAACTTTTCAATAATATTCTACAGTTGCATTTAAATAACATCATTGTTTAATATAATGCGAAGTTATGCCCGATACTAATGCACATGCACTATTCAGAAGAGGAATTCATCAAATGT
Source organism: Girardinus metallicus (assembly GCA_903067095.1). Taxonomy (NCBI): domain Eukaryota; kingdom Metazoa; phylum Chordata; class Actinopteri; order Cyprinodontiformes; family Poeciliidae; genus Girardinus; species Girardinus metallicus. The sequence continues at coordinate 2,427 of CAEGAE010074933.1, forward strand.
TAAGTTATAGGATTTGACAACATTTCCATGATTTCTTTACTTTTTGACCCACATACTCCAAGGCATAAAATAATCTTACTGCATTGCAAAGAAAGTCAGGCTTGAGACTAGACCTAGTGAAATGTGCTCAGTAAAATCTGAATTTGAAGCATCAAAATGCTCTACTCTGTCTTCCTCCCATTTTACCTGAAAATAATGACAAAGCATGAAGTTAATGGTTGAGTGTACAAAAAGCAGGTGTGGTACTTGTTTCTGGTTTTCCGTTTTATGCATTTGCAATGTGTTGCCTTTAGGTTGTCAAGGTCTAGAAAGCATTCATATTCCCCATAATAAAAATGTGCTTCCACCACAAAACAACCTGGTTCCTCAAACTAGTTTCTGGGTGACGACTTTTCACCTCTACCCTTAACCATTCACTTGTACATTTGTGAAAAGTGTAAATATTAATATAGCGTAATCAAGTACATACTGTACTGCTAAGACACAAATTTATTTGGCTTTGAACTGGAAATCACATTGTTTTCTGAACATCCCAGCACTGCTATCTGACATAAACATCATGTGTGTAAATGATCACATTTGCCTCAGTTGGCTATTTTAGCCCTCAACTCCTGGAGGATATTGACTGCAGCTTGATTAATGGTTTAATTAGATTGCTGCATTCACAGTTTTTTTTTCTCCCAGAGACAAGCCACTAGTCATCACTGCAAAACAAATCAATCCTCCCAGTGTACCACATTACAGCATAAGGTCCTCAATTCCACTCCAATGGTTTGATGGAGCCCCTGCGTGGATGTGGGATGGTGTTTGTGGAGGGATTGTTAATCAAGGCAAAATAATGGATTCAAACCAAGACCCCCCCTGCACTTGACCAGCTCCATTTGGCGTTTGAAGCCAATCCTCGTATAAAATCCTTCTTTTTTTTTCATAATTAGATGGAATTTATTGCACCAGACATATCTGTGATTGTTCGCACATCAGTCATTTCAGCCGTTAATGATACAGAAGGTTGTTTGTGAGTGGAAGTTTTGGCCTGGTATGTGGGATGGACAGCTACAGCGATGCTCAGGTCAGAACTTGTTTCTTTCTGTATTTTCTTTTATAGTACTGTGGAAGGCGATCAGAATTACAGGGTAGGGGGGAGGTGGAAAGGGTACTGCAGCAGATGTTTCCTGTCCATCCATTGGGGGGCTGCAGGGTGGGATTGGAAGGGGTCTGCGAAAAGCATTAAATGACACCGAAGAGGGGATTGGTGACCTCTCCTACGCTCTATCTCACACCTCCCTCTCCCGACATGTGTCAGTCAGTGCCAGGTCAATATGGTGGCCCAGTGCGCCTGCCGATCTGCCATGTGCTTTCAAGCCAGGAACTGCCAGCGCTGGCTCACCAGCATGACTCGTTTCCACCACTTCCACCTGCCAAGTGGGCTGGGACCACGGGAATGAATGAAAACCTTGTGAATAAACAAACATTGCTGATGAGCACACGGAATCTGATGAGCGCTAGACAATAAAGTTTCCCATTTTCCCTTTTTTATTTTTCCCAATTCACATTTTGCTAATTGTTGGAATGCCAAATTACGATAGCATTAATATCACTTTAACTTTACCATGTCGTGTCAGGCTATAACAACAAATGTCATTTATTGAGATTTTATGCGCCAGGCAAAGAAAATACCAGATTCCCATCAATGGGAATGAGCAGTTTATATGGTTTTCAAAATCTTGATGGAAGACATCTGAGAAGTGTGTTTCTATTTCTATTCGGCACTCTAAACTCTGATTCCACCACATCCTAAAATACAGTGCTGCCAGTAGCATTCAGAGGTCACTTAATTAGAAAATAGCATACTTTAACCTCATTATAAATACAGCTGTTCTGTAAAGACCTAAAGATTGTAAGGGAAAACATTACTTTCAAACACGGTTAGGTTGTCAAAGCTTTAACATCACTTTTATAAGTTATGACACCCACTGTGCAAGGAAGGATAACAAGTATGTGTAAGAAAACACCCAGATGAGACCAAAATGTAACTTTTTGACTTGCAAGCAAGATTAACATTGCAGATAAACCTGAACCGAGTGAAGTATGATGGTGGTAGTTTTATATTGTAGCTATAAATTGGTGAAGTTTTAGTTCAGCTGGGACAAGAATACTGATCAGAGATGAAGGTAAGATAGACAGAGTTAAATACAGGTCAAATCAGGTAGTTTTTGCAATTATTGGAAGTTACAAAAATATTTTAGATTTGGGCTGAGACGTATTTTCCACTGGGAAAATCCCTATATATATCGTTCGGGCCTGGATGGATTGCTTAAGATCAAAGCACATTCATTTCTTAGAATAGCTTAGTTCAGATAGGACTAATTGGAATTCAATTGAAAATCTGTGATGCAGATGGCTGCTGATGCAATCTGACTGAGCTTGAATTAGATTTTGCAAAAGGCAAAAAAAAAAAGTAAAAAGTGCATGGTAGAGACATACCACAAACGACTAACGGTTCCAAATAGCCTGGTGGTTTTTGAAGAATTGCATCAAAGACTTCAGTCAAGTTCAGACCCATGTATTTCAGAATGTTGGTAAATAAAAACAACAAAAGAAAGAATTTTCCTTCCACTTGAAAATTATGAACCACTTTGTATTGCACAATCAAATAAAATTACTGCAAAAGATGTCGAGTAACATGACAACAAGTGCATGCATACACAATCATCCTCCCCCACGCTCCCCAGCCTTCTGGCTGCTGATGCCTACCCAGCTTATACCCATGCCCACCTCTACACATTCGCATCACCCAACCGCTGCAGTTTATCCCATTTGTGACACATGGCTGGTCACTGTGCAGCAATGACCAAAGGGGAAAGCGACACAGCCAGGCAAGAGAAGAAATGGTGTCGGCAGCAGCCGGATGGAGAGGCGGGCCGGTGGACTGACGCAACGTTTGGCTTGGTCTGGTTGGCTGTAATTTGCCATCAGCTCTTCCAGAAGCCCCTGCAGCGATGGCAGGGAGGATGACTCTGTCCGCATTTTCCCTGCTACTCGTGCGTTTGTTCGTGTGAAATCAGACATACATGCTTGGGAGGCATACAACTGGTGACATAGACACTGACAATGTCCGTTGGGTTTGCATAAGTGGCCAGCCAGAGGGTAATTGTTGGAAAGAGTGAATGTACCATCTCATTTGATCCCATTATTCCATTATTTTGTGCTGCTATTATTACTATGCTTTGCTGCATATATGGTCCTCTTTGTCTATGTAATTTTTTTTTTTCTTTCAAATAAACACTTGCTTTGAATTATGACTACATTTTACACAGTATTAAAAAATAAATCTACGCATAAGCATGTCCCTAAGCCCTTTGCCAGCCCTTTTAGTCTCGCTGACTAGTGCCACAAGCTATTAGTTTGAACTCTTTGTTGGAGGCAGCTGGGGTACAAACACAGTTTTAATGTTTGACCGTTGCATCGCGAAGACGGCTTTTCATACAGCAGGAAGGAAGGTTTATATGAAAACAGAAATGTTCAGAATGTTGCACTTTCCTCAGAAATGAAGGAAAATAAACCAGCTGGAAATAACCTGAGAGAGGGGTATGTCATGCAATTAAGGTCTGCAACCAAAATCCAGCTGGGACATTGCAGATATACTGTATGTCATGCATCTTAAGCACTGGGCCACCAGATGGCCCAGGCTTTCTTATCTTAATGATGTGAAGGAGGTGCCTCGCTTTGCACAAATCTCAGTAAAGCCCAAGTTATACCGGGGGTTTAACTGTGATTTTCACATCTGTGAGGCAGCAAATTTCCACAGGAGGGAAATTCTGTTATCTATATGTCCATGCACAGACTAAAATTCATTATAGAGTGGACACACCTGTAATCATGGCTATTTGTGAGGTGGATACACAGAGCTGTGTGCTCTCGCCGGGCATGCATCCATATCTGAAATAGATTTGACCCTGAAGAGTCCACCGCTCTGAGGAACTAGGGTGGTGGTCGTTTCCATGCACTGGCTGTTTACAGCCGGTCCAAAACTTTCCAGCTATGGCAATTCAGCAGCGTGTGTGCAAAACACTATGGGAAATGAAAAACAAAAAACTGAGCAGCAGGAAAGAATCAAAACTTTGATCAAAGCATAGCACAATATTTAAGGTTGCCACAGTACTTTGAAAGAAATATGAATGAAACAGTTGAGGTGAGGTGACGTGCATGCGAAGTTCATCAAATTATTGCTGATTGTATTGATAAATGTTGCAGTGTAAGCTATCCACCTGCGTAAATACGGGAATCTCTACACAGCGATAATTTTCACAAGACGTACTGTGCCTACATTGACATATGAAGGTGATGTCAAGGTTTTAAGTTTAGCCTTCTTAAATCTAACATCTTCACTCAAAAACTATCAGCTGCCTCTTCAACTGACACTTTTTCTCACTTTTCTTTTTTTTAAATATATTCATATTTCTTGTTTCCAGGTATTAAAATGAGCTACCAGCCTGAACACAACGACAAAGGCAAAGTTGTAAAAATGACGGTATGCCCTTTTCTTACAAATACTCATATAGATAAACCCTTTTTATGTCACTGGCTCACTCAGTTACGTTTGGCTGTAATAGGAAACGATGCATGTATGTTTTATTTGAAAATTAATTTAGCCATGTTGTGTGTCTGGTCAGACTCACAAAGGACTAGGCTGTTATTAGGCATGTGTGCTCTATTATTCAGACTCTGTCATTGTTTATCTTAACATACCATTGTTATAGTAGTTATTTTAGAAAGGAACAAGCATCATGCTTTTCTTCAGCAGGCCAGAAATATTTCAGGTAAATGGACTATCTTTATTAAGCAGCCTCTCTTACTCTCTCCCTCACTCTTTCCCTCTTCAAAAGGAGGTTTTATCCTTGTTTGACAACTCCCCGATGAGTGAAGAAAAAAGCAATCGGGAAGCAAAGAGTGAAGGCTAAGCTGAATGAATGCCAAAAGACATTAGGTAAACCTTTTGGGCCTGACAAATCTGCAGAGAATAGGGGATCTAATCATTATCCATTATGAGCTGATGGTGACTTGAATAGTAAAATTTTGGGAGAAAGACTATACGATTAGCATACCGCTACTGTGAGTTGATCATTTTTTTCACAGTCCAACACATGGAGGCTGCCAGAGGTAACTTTGTAACAGGAACAATGGAACTTTGTCTACATCAGTCCAAAATCCAATTAAATAGTCAAATCTTTACCCTTTAAACCTGATGAGGGGGGTCTTATCGTCCATCCACATCTGTTTTGTGCATTTAGTGATGCTCTATGACTGTGTTGCCTGAGTATATGTTTTGTTAGGGGTTTGAAAGAGCAGAGTGAGGGTGTGAGAATGGGTCTGGGCTTATTGAGAACACGGTACTGAGGCACAGGAACCTGGTACGTCAGCACTGGTGACACAGAGGTTTGGGAGGCTGACTCAGACAGTCTGGAGGCCAACGCGAAAAAACCAAAGTGACTGGAGGCCGAGGGCTCTTGGAGGTGGATTAGAGATGTTTGATGTTGGCCATGGCAGAGGAAGTCAAATGTCTTTTAAACCGTGCTTTGTACAGCATTTTCATAACAACTGATGGTAACCAAAGGTAACATAGTTACTTGTAGTTAAATGTGCCTGGATTTTTCATAATACTGCCCTTTTAACATATCCAGGGCATAATGCTGTTGCATAACACTAAATGGATAAAGCAAAAAAATCATTACAAAGTAACCCACAATAGACTGACATGAATTGAGGCTGAGGAAATAAATGTAATCTAATTAGCACTTCAGCAAATGCTGCAAGCCTGCAGCTCACACGTAATGCCAAGTTATTGTTGCAGGAGAAACTTGGATCATAATTTAATAATTATATTTCCTCAGTTCAAGTGTTGTGAGCACATGCCCTCAAATATGCCAATGCCATTCGAAAGGAAAAAAAAAAAAAACTCATGTTAATTCTAACGATTAATTACAGGCCTTGATTGTGTTTTTTGTAGGCCTTTCTCCTTTCCATTATGAGACTTTAACCTTCAGGCAAACTATTAACCAGGCAACTGAAAAGTAATTCAAATTTTTCCTTGCATTTGAGAAAATGAAAATGGCATATTAAACATAGCAAAGCAATGTACCCTGCGATTAGAGTTTGTAGATGTCTGTGTCAAACAGAATCACACCATTAAAAAAAAAAAAAAAAAGGTGTGATGGCAGAAGCCTGTGGCCCAGATTTAATGTTTCATAAAAACTTCACAGTGCAAAATAACATTATTGTTAAGGTCAAAAAAGTTGGCAAAAACAGCTTTAAAAACGTCATGTTAATGTGAGTAATATGAATACGTGGACTGTCAGCGACTAATCAGCCCTTTATATACTACTCATAAGCAAAGATGGTTGGTCAGGGTGTGTTCTATGTTTATTCGCTTGGCTGCTGTCCAGCTCTGAAACACGTCTGGTTATAAATAATGCCTCTATTATACCTTGATAATGTCTTCAACCTGAGGCTCTGGAGCCGCATACGGCCCTCAAGGGCCTTCACAGAGCCTCTTAACAAGCCACTTTTGCCAAAACAATAACAAACTGAGCAAATTTTTCAAATATAAAGCTTATGAAAATGACCTGCCTTTGCCTTTTTATGTTTTCAAGCAATCTCTGCATAGTATTTATGAAACAGAACTAAACTAGTGATACAGTTGTCGTCTTTCAATTAGGTCACAAGCTGTGCTTTTTCATGCTTGTATTCATTGAATATAAAGTTAAAGAAAACGCACTTATTCTCATATTGTAAGAGTTTAGCTTTTCTCCTTTATTCTAAAATAAGAATAAAAAAAGGATTTAACAATAGAACAAACACTTTTACTATGAATGTCTCTTTGGATGTCTATCTTCTGGTAAAAGTAATAGTGTCAGGCTAGTTACCGTATTGTACTGTAAAATGTAAGTTGGCATGATCTAATTTTAATTTTTTTAATTATCCTTATTTTAAACAAATCTTAAATAATAATAAAAAAACAATAATTATACATATGTTGCCATAAAATGATATGTGATTTCTAATAAGTTTTTTTTATGTCAATACACAGACCTAAGCTAAAATAGAACTTATCCACTCACTAAATTTAATAAAAGTTAGTGGATGGGTAACTTTTATTAAACTCATTACCCACTAAACTTAATAAAAGTTTAGTGGGTAGATTTGAACCCTGTAGTGCCTTAAGAACTGCCTTAGTTCTTCATGGCACAGTTTCAACAAGGTGTTGGAAACATTTCTCAGACATTTTCATCCACACCAACACAAGCTTTTAGTTAACAATTAGCTAAATTAGGAATAATTTGTAATGACTCCAGCAAAGGGCTTCCAATATGATCCTTGTTCTGTAGAAAATATATGCATCCAAAGTCATTAGTGGTTCACACGTGCTTAATTGGCTGTGTTGTGTTTTGATGCAAGTTCATGACAAATATCCCCATAGGGGTTAATTCTGTATGCTAATCCAAACTTTCACTTTAAAAAAAAAACACTGGCTTAACCCTCGAAGTCTGCAGTGGTGCTCCAGTTTGATCAGACTGTTATGATCAAATGGAGAGAGATGTGAGTTACCCCAGGGAGAAACAAGAAGCACCATGTTTTTATTAAGGCATTGACTGTTAGTTTGTTTTTTGGGTTCATTTTGCATAAGTCAAAGTTAAGGTCTTGTGCTTAGTTTGTGCAAAGCAGTCTTTTTGGGAATTTCAACTTGAATTCAAAATAATTACAGTAAAACATAAGCATGAATCTCTCATATTGGCAGTTATATTTGGTTAATTCATTTATTTTTTAAATTACTCAAAGGAAAAATAAATAAATAATATAATAAATATTTTGAGTATCCAATGTTCCCTGCAATCATAATTATTTGTGAATTTCAGTACGCAATGTAAACTCGCTGGTCAGGAATCAATAGGTTTAAACGTGTGATTTGCTGTAGTTATAAACTGAGCATCACAACTGAAAGAACAAAAAACATGAGTTAGGGCCATGACGAATGTGTCCATGTAAGCTAACTGTCCCACATACCTCTTTTCATTCCAGCTGAACTAGCACGTTCCAATCAGAAATATGTTTGTTTTGACTACAGCCCTCAAGGGGAAAACATGCATCTAGAAGTTTCGTCATTTCACTTTAACACTTTTTCTGGCATCTAATTAAACTGACTTAAAAAAAAATGGAACTGTGTGATACTTTTTTTTTTAAATTTCAGTATCTAACAGCTTGTGACCTGCATCTATCAAATATTTCCATGTCAGCATATATTAACATTAAAAAATGGCGTCTGTGGTTCCAGCAGGTTGTTTCATTTGTTGTCAGGGTGGCTTGCATACTTTTCTTTGCTAGCTGTGTACATCTTATTTTGCAATCACACTGGGGTAAATGTCAGCGCACACGGGCAGCCAATTAGATGTTTTCCTCCCTGAGCCTTCCTAAAGACTGAAGACAATTGGTATTTGAAGGACTCAGCAGTTAATCTGTTTAGGACACCAATGTCGTTTTTGGACAGATTTCCCCACTGGTTAGGGGAGCTCTGAAGCTTTGGCTTTCCAAAGAGGGGATTGAATGGAGGGGGCTCAATGGCTACAAAGCCTCACCCCAGATGGCCTTGCATTGGCTCTCTCTGGAGATTACTGGGCCACTGGAAGTGTCTTAAAGGAAAATAGCCTTAGAAGGGTATTTTGTGAGGCTAACTGACAAAGAAGGAAACAAAAAAGAAAGTTGGCTGGGAATAAATTTGAAAGAGTTTATAGTTGACAGTTCAGTCTGCTGTTTTGGGGTATGAAGTTACATGCACAAATGAATGTCATGCCCAAGAGTGTCTGCCTCCCTGACATGAGCTTCGCATGTCTCATCTGTCTGTGTGACAGGCACGTGAGCGAGAGACTGCGGCCCTGAAAAAGAAGAAAACAATCTCATTTCAGACTATTCTCCATCATCCCTTTGCTACAGTGAACCATAAAGCTGGCCTGTGAGATTCTGGTGGGTTTAGATATATTAACCCCACACACTCAGTCAGCGTAAGCCTGAGGGCTACCATGACAAATGACATCTTGTGGCACATGTGGAAAAAACAGAACCATCTGGTGGAGCTGTTAAAATGTGAATCCTAAGGAGTTATCATCAAGAGAAACTCTCCCCTCCCCAACTACCAATTTAGCATTTCAAGAATCTGGAGCCTATTCAGAATTTAACTAAGAGTCAGAATATAAACTGGGCATGAAGTCAATATGTCAGAGGGCTAACACAGAGCAACGGATTACCCTGGGACAATGCGCGGTCACAACTGTTGCCGAGTTAGATTCTCCATGTGCCTTCAACAGTTACATACACTTACATCATGTGCATTAATCTCATTAACGTTTGGATGTAGAGGACAGTAATAATACCACACATTTTCCAGAGTAAATGGATCTATATATGTGTGGCTTTCTTTTATTATGACACTTGCAAAGAGAGAAAATCCAAATTCAACATTTTTTTTTGAAATCATTTTTGTTGTACAAATATACCACACTGTAAAAGGTTATTTTTAAAGCAAAAGTAAAGACATTCTTATATGATGCATGTATTTAAACATCTAATGAGAGCTGTACATATCTTTGAATTTTGAAAAGAAAAAAAAATATTTATATGGGTATAACAGTATGATAAGCAAACCAGTATTTTTAACACACAACTTATTGAGCAAGGACAAAACAGTGATTATTTATTTCAGCATTTACTGCTTTCGTATTTTGCAACTCTAAATGAAACGCAAACTACTCCCATGAAAAGCCACCAACGTATGATTTAGTCTCAGCATAAACACAGGTGCTCCAGAAAGAAATTTCCAGTAGGAGAACAACCCTAAACATCCAGTCTGAGCAACAATTGTGTTTAAATCAAATCATTCATGGCCCAGTCAAGGCCCAAACTTTCATCCAACTGATAATTTCTGGTAAGATTTACACATTTATTTTCATGAAGTGCTTTCCATCCACCCTGCCTGACTTAGCTTGAGCTATTTTGCAAAGTAAAAGTTGAAGGGCTTAAATTACGTTTGTAAGACACTGCAATAGTGTGAATGTGACATGAAATTCCTGTTTGGATAACCTTGGCCATAACCTTCAAACAATTCAAGATTAGTGTGCACCTAATAGAAATAGGAACATTATGTCACTCCACATCTTACATGATGAAATGTATTTTATGCCACTCAACCCTTGTTCCCATATTCACAAGTTCTCTTATCCTCTCCTTTGTGATTGTGTGTGTGCATGCGTGTGTGTGGTGAGACAATGTCTGGCTGTAAATACCAAGCTTGGAGTGAACTCCTTCAGACTGAAGTCACCAGGGTCCTCCGCCTCGGCCAATCTTCCAGGGAGATGTGCAGCATTTGTTTGTCTGGCAGTAATGAGGAAAGGGAGGCCAAGAGTGTTATCAGGCGTGCCCTGTTTCACACACCTCCAGCAGACACATAAATACGCACAAGCAGCTCTGCCGCCACTTCAACCGGAGATGCCCTTCATTACTGCAAGAGAACGTCTCTGTAAAACTTCAATGAGTTTTGACTCTGCAGGAAAGGTGCGGCCGCGTTTGTCAGGTTATTAGGGACAAACCATGACAGACATGTTCAAACACTGTCGCAAGACACTGACATGTTTGTAGCGCATTGAAAAGTTTTTAGTGTAATTACGCTATTGCCCTTGCCTCACACAAAGAATGCTTTCAAATCCTATTGTTGTAAATGCTCAGCAGAGAAAGATAGCGCTGCATATGAGAAAGCCGAATGAGGTGAGCGTGTGCTTGCCTGGTGGGTCTCTCCACTGTTAATTCAGTTATATGGCTGCTATGCAAAGGCAATGGGACTTAATTAAATGTCTCACCTAGAGCAGCGGAGGATCATGTTGCCACTAAATCCGGTTTGAAGTAATGCCGCACTTTATTGTGACGATCAGTGCTTCCCTAGGGGTTCAATTACAGCTAAATCTAATTGAAGGGGAACCGTACAACAATACCACCACTCTACACCCCAGCCCCCACACCTGTCCCTTCCCCTTTTTGTTCTTCATAATCAAAGTCTTCTGCATTTTAACTAAGTCGGATTACCTTGGGAAGTCTTATAAAAGTCTTTTGTAGACAAGAGACTAACAGCTGGTGGCAAGAGGTCCACAAACTCATTACCTGAGCCAAAAGGTAGAATTGCCTCCACAAAAGGGTTTAATATCCTCCATTAATTGTCCTCATATAAAGTTAATTAATTAATTACAGCTGTAATGGAGTGGAATCTTCTCTGGCTTATCAGTTAAACAAGTCTTGCTCATGTTAAGAATGAGTTATTGAGTTGCTCGGAATTAGTGGCTAGGAGTTCACGTAAAAGTTTCCAAACCAACTCGGGCGAGTTTCCGACAGCTAAATTGTCAGTGGAAACAGCACGTGAAATTGACAGAATGGCTTTCTTTTGTAAACATAAATGAGATAGTTAGCAGAGAGTCTCCATGGAGAGAAGAAGCTTTCAATGGGGTCTAATTTTGGAGAAAAAATACTGAATTTAGTCTCAATGCTTATCACCGTTTTAATACCCTCATTTTGTTGTTAGAAAGAAATTCCAACAAGTTGCCAGCATCACCTTCGCATAACCTTTTAAGACAAAACAAGAAAAAAATGATTTCATGAAGAACATGCTTTTTACATTGGAGATTTAAAGAAGAAAAGAAAATGCAGTCACATAGCACAGTTGTTAGAGCGGGCGCCTTCTCGGTTCCTTTGTCGCATGTCTCTCACGTCTCTCTGCCTCCTTCCTGTCGGATTACTGTGAAATAAATGTATCACTAGTTGATGAAAAAAGAGAAAAATAAGACATAAAAAAATACATATATACATATACATATTTATAGATACACACTTTTTTTTCTACTTTAAATCTCCAATATAAAAAGCATGTTCTTCATGAAATCGTTTTTTTCTTGTTTTGTCTTAAAAGGTTACGTGAAGGTGATGCTGGCAACTTGTTGGAATTTCTTTCTAACAACAAAATGAGGGTATTAAAACGGTGATAAGCATTGGGATATATATATATATATATATATATATATATATATATATATATATA
>CAEGAE010074941.1:0-14565 GCA_903067095.1 Girardinus metallicus
CACTGGAAACTAAAATTCTTATTGGCTAGGTAGACTACCTAGCTTCCATCGTCTCTGTTTCTTAAAGAGACATTCCCATTTTATGTGGGTTGGGTTACATAAGCACTCAACCGTTAACTTGAAGGTTGTTACTAGTCCTTGATGAGTCTAAAGGGTCACATGAAAACTTATGACGGCTGGATTTGGCTTGAGTTTGACTGGTATGCTCTAGAATAAAATCTTGCTTCTTGTCCCATATTGCTAACACAGTTTATTTTCTTCTTTAAACTTCGGTTTAAAGAAGAAAATTAATAGCTTCTTTTAACTGGTAAAAGAAGCTAAATCCACAGAAACTGGAAAAAATAAAAGATAGCCAAAAAAAATTATATCTAAAGAGAAATTACGTTAAAAACTTTTAAAACAGTTCCCTCATTCATGGCCAAGTAGTAACAAAAGCATTGGTTGAAGAAGTGTCAACTTCTGAACTTTTACTAAGATGTCCTCCTTATAATCTGTCATTTTTCGACATTTTATTGCAAATAAAAATCTATAAAGTTTAGCTGTAAGCTGGGGAAGGTCAAAGCATAGTTGATTGGTGTTTGAAAACCTAACTGAGGTCATAGAAGTCTGTTAATTTACTAAGTGACTTTTTGTTGCTTTCAATGAACTTTGAAAATTGCAGCATTTTTATGAAGTTTAGACTTTGATAATACTGCATATTATCGAAGGCATCAAATGTTTTTTAATTTGATGCCTGACTGTTTCTACCATTCCTGCAGTTTAAGAGTTAAATGTTTGCAACATCCAGTACATATAAGAAACACAAAACTGTTCACTTTAAACCTGACATTTGTTGGTACAAACGTCCTCTGTCTGGGTCGGTCGTCAGGCTGGAAAATGCTTCACATGTATAATTTTAACTCTAATCTTACCAGAATGAGAGGTCAGAAAGTCCTGACAAAAACAGGGTGATTTCAGCAGCAGCTTTTGTGGAGATGGTGTAATTTTAAGGTTACTTTTTCATTTCGCCTGAATGCTGAAGCAAAATTCGACACAAAAAATAATCAGTAAACCTTTTACAGTGATATTAATTTAAAAGGTTACAAACAGTTAACTGCCTTTGCATTTGCATGTTTGTATGAATTCAGATTAGCCAGACCAAAAGGTTTTAGCCAAGACAAAAGTGGGCTACCATCTTCTTAAAACAATTCCTTCCATCCATCCATCCATCCATCCATCCATCCATCCATCCATCCATCCGTTGTCTACACTCTTATCAATGCAGAATCAACTGAGATCTGATGGATGGGCTTGTACCTAACAAAGTGGCCAGTGAGTGTGGATTCTTTTTTAATAGGATATTCTTCAAAAGTCATTAATTGTCTACTTAAGCAGTTCAAGCAAGTCTTGATTCACAAACCCAAATTTTAACATAATCGCCATCCACTACTTCCAACAATATCTTTTATGTTTTCTTTTATTATCTTAGATTCAAATTAAGTACAACAAATGATCTCACACCAACTATTCCTTAGTATTAACCGTAATTAAAAACGAGTCAGGCTTCACAAAAAAAGGGGGGGAGAAAAATATGGGTCTGTTCCTTTAAATCTTCCCCACTTTTAATTTTTTTGGAGCGAGGGAGGGAAATACGGAGACAAGGGAAACCAAGCAATGTTAAAACACATTCATACAGACAGTGGCGAGCCGACACTCCCCTTTAACATCAGCAGCAACACGCTAACAGACTGACCAGCTCCCGTTCAGCCGCCAGAAGCAGAGCTCCCACTGCGTGGATGCGTGGAAGACCCCCCTGGTCTGGGTGGAAGGGGGAGAAGTTTCCCCAAAGACGAGTCTGGATCCAGCTGAGAGACGATGCCTTCTTCCTTTAGACGGGTCTCACAGGTGACTCTGTGGATTTGCTGATTTTTATTTTATTTTATTTTTTAATTTCTTATTTTTCCAAGTTATTCAGCGGGGACAGGGAGGGATTCTGAGCCAGAGGATGCTCCCACAAGTCTTTCGGATTTTGTATGTCTTGTCTTTTTGCGTCTTCCAAGGAGGCTTCATCAGGTAAGAAGATTTAAAAAAAAATTAAGCGATGCGAGTTGTCTTCCTTTTTTTGAAATTTGATTGGCGCAAACTTTTTCGAAATTGGACATTAACTGTGCGCTATAATAATTTGTATTGCTTATAAACAGTCTATTTAATTTCTCTCAGAAATCATATGTGGATTCAATAAGATGCCAAGAGGAAAAACTGAATTTATGTTTAATATTTTGATAACCTGGAACCATGTTGAGCGCATTTTTTTCCCCTCCAGGTTTTTACGCACACAGAAATCACACAACTCCGAAAATACACACCTTCAGTGACCTAAGGAAGCGTAGCCGCTTAAAGAAACTTTAGATACAATATTACTTATTATGGTTGAGCAATATGCTCACTGGCAAAACAATTACTTCCGTACTAAGCCGCAAATCCTTGTCTTGGTAATTAGATTTTCTCTTCAGAAACTAGAATAAAATAAAAATAAAAAGTGCTGTTTTTATTTAAAAATGCAAATATGATTTTTTTGTGTGTGTCTAAAGTAAAAAAACGGATAAACACAAAGTTAAATATAAGTTGATTTTCTTTTATCAAAAAAAAGAGAAAAATAATAAGAAAAATAGCATCAGTCTACTAGCAAAGTGTATGCTTCAATAACGGGTGACGTCACTGCCCATATATGGGTGGCGGTAAGTATTTACGGATCGGGATGACGTCCCTTGAATTAAAAAAAAAAGATGCATTTTTATCTAACTCTTCAAAAATATTTATTTATTTTTATGTAGCTTTTACTATGCTCTTAGTCAGGGATGTACTGTGCTGTTGCTGCTTTGTAGCAAGAAAGTCCTGGGTTTTAATCCGAGCCTGCATGTGGTCTTTCTGCATAGATTTTCTCCCTGTGCATGTGTGGGTTCTCTTCGGGTACTCTGGCTTCCTTGCACAGTCCATAATGTTACAGTAACTCTATCCAATATTACCATTAGGAGTGCATGATTGTGTTCCATGTGATGGACTTGGGGTGAGAATAAGGTGGTACAGACAACGGGTGGATAATTTTGCCTATATACACTTTTTTGTGTAAAAAAAAAAAGGTTTGACACCTTTAGGGTGCACAGAAGAAACAGTGCCTCCTACAGTCTCAATATATAATGGTTGCAGAATCTGCTTAGAAATATAAAAATCAATTTTTCTCTATGCCTGTGGTCTTGTACTTTATCGATTTGAAACATGAAAAGAAATTTCACGTTTCTTCATTCTTACCTGCCTTTCACTTTTTTTTAAAAAAAAGTAAAGATATCTTGTATTTCAATTTAATATTTTCACTTTTTAAAACAGAAATCACACTGCTACTTTTTTTTTTCTTGTTTCTCATGAGAACATCCAATTACCAAAACATGCACAGACCCAAAATATTGGGATACATAAAGAGCACTCCAAGACAGAAAGTCGCACTGGGGTACAAGATCTGAAAACTAATGAACTTCAAACCCAAATTAAAATTTAACTGTGGCTCAATAATTTAAATAAAAAAGACCATTTATTTAATGAATTCAATTTGAAAATTGAAGCCCATACCATTTATCTATCAATCAAGTTTAATTGCATAGCACATTTCAGCAACGAGGTAGTTAAAAGTGCTTTACACCATAAAAACATAAAAATAAGTCATTAAAACAACATACAATCAGCAATTAAGAAACCTACATTACATTTTGTCAAAGTCATCATCAGAATCATCAATACACATCAAATATATTGATCGATATTCTAGTGATTATGGCTCAAAAGCAACTCTAAACTAGTGGAGTTTTAGCCTTAATCTAAAGGAAATCCATGTTTCAGCTGTTTTGCAGTTTTCTGGAAGTTTGTTCCAGATTTGTGGTGGATAAAAGTTGGACGTACCAGTGTTCGCAAAAACTTATTAGTAAAAACTTTTTAGCTACACCTGCCAGACGTGAGATTGTCTTAGGCAGGACATTTCTGGATGTCCTGCCTAAGACAGGACATTCAAAAAGTTCATGGTTTTCAAACCATGAACTGCAAATTGTCTTTAAGGATGATATATTTTGCAAGATTTGTGGAGAAGCAGATCGGTCAACATGTCCGAAGATTTAAATTTTTTTTGTCGGTATGTTGGTAATGTTTTCACGAACACTATAGTTCAAGATCGGGTAAGTGATGTACAAAAGACAGCAGCTCATGTACATATTGGAAAAGCACTGAATAAACTAAATAAGACATTGATCAGCAGAATGTTATGCAAATAATATGGTGAGGATGTTGCACCACACTCTTCTACACAGGATCAAAAATGCATTTGCAAATAAACCAATGATGGGGCCTTTGTGGTTTTGTGTTTATTGCGGATCGGTAATAATACAGTCCACTAGGAGGTTTTAGCACAAAAATTTGCTAGTCAAAGAGAGCAGCGTCCAAGTGTAGTAATGGAAGACTTAGTGGAAAGAAAAAGTGTATGGTTTAAAAGGTGGACAAACATTAGTGATGACTGCAGCATTGGAAGATTGTGAAGAGATTTACAAGGCAACAGCTAGAGAAAGGGCTTCAAAAATGGCTTAAGATCAACACCTCTCCTAGCTAAACTAGTTGAAGGGGATTTTTTTGTCAGGTGACTGTCTCATTGCAGCAAAGTGCTTTACTTTCTTTCAGACAAACTAATACGATTAGCAGTACTTCTTTTTGTCAGAAAATCCTGCAGATAAGAGTTGAACTTTGTCCATTTAGGTTTTTCTCTATATGTGTGCAACTGGTGCATTTATTAACCTGTTGTGTTTTAGTATAATTTTGTTACACAGCTGCAAACCTTGCTTACAAGTTGGGGTCAATAAGGGAATGCATCAGTCAAGGTGTGTTCAGTATTTCTGGTTTCAGAAGCAGAAATATATCTTAAATTCCTGTTCATCATTAATTTTCACTTGTCTTAGCCTATTCTCCTTTCCTGCTTTCCAAACTTCCTTGGCTTCTTTCTTTTACTCACTCAGTGCCAAAAAAACTTTTTTGTTCACACTGAACACTTTCCTTATTTCATGCCCTGCCACCCTCAGGTGTGAACGGAAGGGAATTAAGATCTGCATAATCCCGGAGCGGAACAGAGCCGTGACTCTGTGAACCCAGGGGCGAGGAGAGCAACTCTCAGCCTGGAGAGGCAGTCAACTGACAGCACCTCCTCTGAGAAATTATATGCTCTCCTGCTGGCCTTCGTGTTCACTACATGAGGGGGGGAGGGAGCCACAGGGAGGCAAGCAGGAAAAGGGGAAAGGAACGAGGGCAGGTGTAAAAGACAGGTAGAATCAGACGGAGGTGGGGAATGTTGAGAAAGAACCGTGCCGAGATGTATGCGAAGACGAAGCTGAGCGTTTGGCATGTTTAGCTGCAGGCAGCAGTTAGAATGGGGCTTGGAGACGGAGAAATGTGGCACAGGCTGGGAAACGGAGACAATGTGAGCAACTGGAGGCGGAAGAAGAGATCTGAAATAAGAAGCTCTCTGCCGTTTTTGAATGTACAAAGCAGAGCTCGCAGACTGGAAGGACGTAGAAGTGTTGGTTGCCTGTCAACAGGAGGAAACGGGTACAAAGAATGCAATGAATATTACAGGTCGCATCAAAGTTAAAGTATGCAGTCTGAGAGGGTTGCGAATGCAGACTGCATGCATCAATCTGTGTGTGTGTGTACAAAGAGACAGTGTTGCACCTTGCACTTCATGTCAGTTTAAATTCAGTGCCAGCTGAAAGGGAAAACCTGAATCTGTCTGACTACCTTAGTTTTTTCAGCCACTCGGTTGATTTGATGGCGGAGAATCTAAGCTTGAATCAAAAAAAACATTAAGGCACTTTAAGAATATTTTTGAATTATTTTAGAGCAGAACAGTGTTAACATGTTAAATTACCTGTAATTTCCTGGTATAGTCACTTTTTCCTCTCTCAACATTAAATAAAGTGGCTTTCAGCCATGAAAATATGATTGCACCAATAATGTATTTTTACATAACGTATAAATACAAGGCCCCAAGGTGACAGTTATCAATAAATGAAGAAAATGCGACCATTACAGAGCTTGGGCGTTTCTTCAAAATTATTTTAAAGATGAGGCAGAAACTGGTTGCCCAGAGGCTGGAAGCAACATTGAAGGAGTTTCAGAAATTTCCTACAAGGGCTGATTCTTAACTACATGTGATAGCAATCATGTTGCCGTGACTGAATGACTCTTTATTCAATACACAGAAACAACACTGAGCATCACCAAAGAACACCAAGCAGGTGGTGGCATCATTCTTAAGAGTTAGTTTTCCCTCTTTTTAAAATATGGTTTCAAATATCTATCAGTTTTGACTTTAACCCTTCAGTTTTCTGCTTGAATGCTGAAGCTAAATATGGACTTCTTAGATGGATTTTACTTGGATGTTTAAATAAATAAAGTTTTGGTTATCGACTGTTAAGGATTCTTAATTTGAAGAGGGCGAAAACTGTTTACACTAATGTTCAGTTTCCTCGTGTCTCTTTTTTTACCGCTGCCCCCAATTACTTTATTTCAAACAAGAAACAACCTGGAAGAAAGTAAACTTCCTATTGGAAGAAAGATATAAGTGTAAATATAGTATATAAGGACATCATAGATCCTGTAAATTATGTCAAAATTAAACTGGTTCTTGAAGTTTGTAGTCTTTCAAGGGCAGATATAATTTATACTTCAATGATTTAGCATTAGCTAAAATATTTGTGATTAGTGTTTTAGGGTTAGCACAGCTAACTTTTTAGTTAGCAATGCCCAGCACAAATAAATAGCTGCCAGCACTTGAATGGGCTGCATTTGGTTACATTTGAAACTTTGCACCTTAACATAAAATGAAATTGCTCAAGTTGCACATCTTGCTGCAGTCTGGGATGCTTAATAAAAAGCAGTACCAGTCTACAACTTTCCTTTTTACTGAAGTATTTGAACTTCACAACAGATGAGGGATAAATTGTGGAAATGCTTTCACGCCTCCTGGTTATCAGATATGTATCTGTTCTTTGGTGAATTGCAGAGTGAAGCAGTGGTTTGCCCTGGAATGAGAGACAGATAATCTCAACAGGCAGGCTATCCTTGCCTCTAGCCAGCGAGAGATCACGATTCACATCTGAAATGGGTTTATCATCCCATTGAGCTGGACACTCCTGAGCCCGATAATTCCTTCAGAGAAACGTTGTCCTGGGGGAGGCTGTTCCTCTTAACCGTAAATGTTTTAAATGCTTCTCCACTGATTATAAACCCAACGTCATCATATTTTCATGAAATACGGCTTCGGACAGAATTGCTTCAGTTATATTGCAGAGATCTTTAGAGATCATCAGTAACACAAATGGGCTAAACGAGCAAAGGACTTGTTCTTTTTTTAGAGTTTAACTGAATTTCAGACACACAACATTTCTCATGTTTTGGACTGCAGAGAAAATGTTTTTCTGTGCAGCTTCCTAGCCTGCTAGAATAATAGCTTTCAGGTTTGAAATTGGTGCCTCTCTTATTTAGAGCAGTCATTCAAAAAAATTCAAGTTGTGAATAGCTTTGTTCACAATAGAAAAATAATAAAATATCATATTACAGATAAAAACAACTTTTAGTCTGTCTTGATTTAAAACGGCTGAAATGAGCTTGATTTTAATAGTGCTTATATTTTGACGATATACGATAAATTCCAACCCTACTTCACTCATGATAGTAAGTTTTTTTTTCCCGTCCCATATCATATATTGAAGATCTCAAAGAAAAATCAGAATCGGCTACAATATTGACAATATGAGCGGGTCAAAGCTTCACAAAAACTGGAGATCAGTGCATCTGTAGCTCTTCTTGCGAAAGAACCAGAAAATCATTTTGCCAGCAGCTTTCACTTAGATATTGAAGAAGATTTCTTCCTTCCTCCATCTATAATGAAGCTTTTGTGTTCTGAGAGAAAAACATTTTTGTTTTATCCAGTTTTAATGAGCAAAATACAGTTTGCTTGCTGAAACTTAAATTCCTTCTGGACTCGACACATCAAAATAAGTCTGTTCGTAAATTAAAAACGGAGTATGTGCCTGAAATGTAAAATCTATACACAGCGTAGCCCATAGCTGTACATTCCTGTGAAGAGCCTCTGAAACACCTGTTAAGCCGCAGAGAAAAAAACAGTTTCTCACAGCAAACATACTGGAAGGAAGTAAACACAATTTAGCCCAGTTACGAGACACAATCTTTTTGGAATGATTTTAATTAAATTTAGATGGTTGTCCCAGCTGGTGTTGAAGCATCTGCTCTCTAACTGGCGGCAAATAAACATGAAAAAGAGCCGCTTTGCAGAATATTCGTTTTGAACTACTCATACTATTCAGAGTTGTCTAAAAAAAGGTGGGGAAAAAAAAAAACATGGCCACTGGCTTGTATTTAAAAAAAAAATACATTTAATTTCAACATGCAAACATTTGCAAATCTAAAACAACTAAAGCTTTAAACACAATGTCTATTTTGTTGTTTTTGTCAGAGAAAACAGGAATACCACTCAGTGATTTCTCCTTGAGTTGCACTCTGACATTTTTTACTAAAATGCAGGAAACTCCCCACACACTCTGTTGATACACAGCAAGGATTGCGTGAACAAGGAAAATGTAGAAGAGGAGCAGATGGGATGTTTACGTGAGTTAATGACTAAAAAATGAGCCAAGTAGGACGAGGGGAGTCGAACAGACGGTTTGCTCTCCACTGCCAGCACAGCTACGAGCAGCCCTGGTGTACTTATCAATGAACTATGACGATGAGAGACACGAAGAAGATTCATCAAAAGATAAAGAACAACTTGATCTGTTTCTGCTTCTTAGCTTTGAACTCCACTGAGGATATGTGCAAGATCTAATTGTCTCCACTTTCTTAAAAAAATAGTTAACCTTATCATGCCGTCTGCTTATTCCTTTAGGAAAGTCTTTTTATATTCATCAAAATAATTTTGCATTGTAAGAGTTTGCAGTGCTCAAAATAAGTCATTGCATCTTTCATTTAAACTAACCTCCATTCTTGGTTTCGTAGCAAATAGGATTTAGTAAAAAGGAAACTGTAACAACATATTTACTCTAAGGATAATCTTAATGATCAAAACGCCTGACACAGATCGGCCCTTTGCTTCAATGAACATTATATTAGTGATTGGATGACAGGTTGCTGATGGGGTTTGGCGTTAGGTTGACATCTGAGGCTAAGAACCGTGAGCGATTGTTTTCTGCCAAATATGATTTTCCTTTGTTTTTTGTACATGAATAGACTTTTTTGTGGACCTACAGTTGATCTTAACACACAGCAGCTGACTTAGATCATGTTAGTCTCCGAACACACAAAGAACATTGAAAAAAATAATATTTTCAAGTGTCAAATACCAGCAAATTGACTTTATTTACAAATATACTAATATTACAAATATTTTACAGAAAACTAAGAATCCCATTGATTTTCACAAATAGACAGAACAGTTTTACAAATCACAAACTGCATTTTAAATAGGCTGTACGCAGTGTGCAATATTTTTGTAAAGAT
The DNA here is from genome assembly GCA_903067095.1 of Girardinus metallicus. Classification (NCBI taxonomy): domain Eukaryota; kingdom Metazoa; phylum Chordata; class Actinopteri; order Cyprinodontiformes; family Poeciliidae; genus Girardinus; species Girardinus metallicus. Next base: position 9,583 of record CAEGAE010074941.1, read on the forward strand.
TTGATTTCTCTAAATATTGCTGTTTCAAGTTGGGCCCCATCAAAGGGTGGAACAAATCCCCAAAAAGCAATTTGAACATCTCAAACTGTGATTTCTCTTGATTCAGTGTAAAATAATCCAGCTCAGGTTGTTCCTTTTAGGTATTTTAGACCCATATTCCTTGAAAAAGGTAAAATAGTCACTTAGCACCTAATCGATCACCCAGTTCTGCTATTTTGTGGGCAGAAAGATTAAACATCATAGGAAAAATGATTCTCCAATATTGTCTTCCTCTAACATTTGCAAAAGTGATGTTCCCATCCTGATGCAGTAGAACACTGAATTTCACACCATTAATCCTACAACACACACTAATCTGAAAAGCATCACACTTGCTTCCAAGACATGTCAGGAGTTGACATTTCACAAAATTCCATTTTTGTTTATACACTAATGTTCACTGGAAGACAACAAATAGCGTAACAGCAGCTTTACAGTACTTATTAAACATTCTTGTCCTGCTTTTTGTCATTTACTGCTTCTACCAAGTACCTAAAGTGTTTCTACATTGATGACTGGCAATGTGTTAAACTTCTTCAGTGCCAAATTAGCCAAATAAAGTTCTACTGAAAGCAGCAAGGTAACACTTTGCAAAACAGATTTAAGCAATATTGTCACATTTAAATGAAACCACAATCACAACTTGAGGTCTAATGGAATGTGTTAAACATCAAGCTGGATATAAAAGACTTTATAAAAGACTTGATGGTCTATGTGTTTTAATTTCAGAGTTTTTTCTTACTTATCACATTTTCTGCATTTATGTGATTTTTTTTTTCTTCTCTTCATTCTGCTCTCTGCAACCTCCTACACACCTGTTCCCAAGTTGCTGTAATTACTGCACCTGCACCTGATCAGCGATTACCTTTCTTCTACATAAATACGTTCTGGTTTCCTTAATACTGTTTGTCAGCCCATAGTTTCTGATTCAGTCGACAGAAGGGAGTTGTTTCTCACACTTTGATTTTCTAAATATTAGCTTAGATTTATATTTTCATACACAGTGGTAAATCCTAAGTTTGGAAAGATATGTTGTATTGTCTGTATATGTTCTTTCCACGGTGTTATTTTAATAAAAACAAGCTGCAGCCATCATAACTGAAAGCTCTGACCTGCTGAATAAACAGTTTCATATTAAAGCATTGTGCATGACGCACATTTGCTTGGAGATCACATCGACACATATTAAAACAAAGTAATGAGCACAAAACGGAGAATTGGTGCAAAGATACTGACATATACCCAAGTTAAAATGATTAAAATATATAACTCTAAAAAGAATTTCTTTTTGCCTGAATTTGTTTAAGAAGATCACTGAATTTTACAGTTCTCCTTTGGGAGGATTAAACTTCATTGTTTTGGTTTAATCTCAGATCTCAATTAGAGTTAAAGAGCTCTGATAAACCCCACATTAGATCTGCTACCTCCCCAGCACTAATGAGAAATTAGACCAAGATGGTTAGTATGACGAGAAGGATTAGATCCCTTCTCTCATGATAACGAGATAAAAAGAAACAAGGAACTGCATACATTTAATTTCTATGTATCCAGCAGACAAAAGCTGCCTTAACACTTTGAATTGGCCTTGTCTCACTTTATTTAGCCCATTTCACATTATTTTTGGCCATGGATGTTGGTCTCTTTCCCTCATGAGGCTTTGCTTTTTCCAGTCGCAGAGAATAAATCAAGCTACAAGAAGGAAATTTGTCTTTCACGTTGGATAAAGTTGTTTTAGAACATGTTGTAAAATTGTTTCCTCTTTGTGCTGTTTTTGCGAGTAAGTGGTCTTGCGCAAGACTCTTGACAGTAGTATTGTGTTCAGACCTTTTCGCAACAATGCATCCAGTCTTTGCCAGGAAAAATTAAAACAAATGCCAAGTACCAACATAAGCAACGTTAGCCAGAATTGCTTACTATTTACAAAAATTATAACAATCTGGGCTTTTGGTAGTTGATAAGTTATAGAGAATAATTTATTTACCTTAAAATGTTATTTTCTTGACAGAAGGTATTAAAAGCATAAAAGATAGCTTTGCTGCCTGGATTTATGGTGGTCAGGGCAGATGTTGCTACAATGTAGTAGCTCACTACCATCGCTGTGTTAATGTGTGCTTGAATGGGGTAATGATTGAAAGTAGTGTAAAGCACTTTGGAGTCCTCTGGAATGAAGTACTGAACAAGTACAGGCAATTTATCTCCTTATATTTTTTAATGTAATTGAACTTTTTACTCCTGCTGAAATTGTAGGAATGTTTCAGTGAACGAAGGAGGAACAGAGCTGGCCTAGAGTTTGTATTTCCAATAACATTTTGTACATTTTCTAAATTATTCTGCTCAGTTGCACATTTCTTTGAAACTGAATGTTATTTTTATCTACACAGTATTTTTTATTTTTTTTACTATCTTGTAAATTTGCACTCTTGTTTTTTTTTGTTTGTTTGTTTTGTTTTAATATTTTATTTTGTGTAAATCTGCATGCTTCCATTTGCTTTTCATTTTGCTGTTGGTAGACCTGGATTTTCCCAGTAAGGGACAATAAGGGATATTTCTATTCTATTTGTGATGCCACTGCTGTGATGTGGAGTATTTTAATTAAACTGTGCAGACTACATTTCTCATGATTAATTTTTTGCAAGTTGTGCCAACCAAAAAAAAATACTAAAAGGGGAAAAATATATATAGAAAGCCAGGGGTAGGCAGTTCTTGTGATGATTATGTATGATGCATTTATGCAGAAGTACGACTTTGTGTAAAAAACAATGTATCACTTGGTAAGCCTCCTTCCTCAGTATCCAGGATACAAAATATGTGACACAGTGGAAAGGTAATGCAATTAAGTTGACCTCTCCACTCCTGTTCTCTGGCGTTTGCTGATTAAAATGGCCACTTATTGACTAGAGCAGCACTTTAGCTCTGAGGTTCACAACCTGCAATTAGAGGCCAGAAGTGGGGAACCATTATGAAACTCTCCATCATGTCATTATTTCTCCCTAAAGGGCCCATGTTGATGAAACTTCACTTTCAGCAAGCAGAAAAAAAATTTCTCTCTGAAAACCAATCTGCAGTTGGATGAGAAGAAATGTGACATGTAGTCAACAGGAGGTCTGCTCTAACTGGATAAAAACACCATCAACTGAGCCAATGAATGACTGTTCAATAATCAGTAAGTCATTTTCTATCTCTGGTTTTTCTGCCAAATGTTGGAGGCAAGAGCTGACAGAAAAGTAGCAGTTTAAAAGGGTCAATAAAAACCCTTTTAATGCAAAGTTCTATTAAAATTTGCATTAAAAGTGTCATTATTTACCAAATGATACTTCATGACAACAGTTGTAAACATGTATAAAGACTCCATGTTCATGACGGATGTTATGTCATGTTTATGACGGTGTCATGTCAGTCTTATGCTGACATGGTAAATAAAGTATTAACAATTTTCCTTTGTGAATCAACTACTGTGTGGTAAGAGCTACATTGGAAGAGAAATAGGTGATTAATATCAGCAGCTTTCAATGTCAGGAAAATGTATTATCAGACTAGCTCAAGTTAGGTTTAGTTTACTATTATGGTTTTGTTATAAATCCAAATTAAATATTTGTAAAAACGTCTTGGCTCTTTGGTAAAAAAAAAAAAAAAAGTTTTATTTTGAATCTGCTTGTGCTATAGAAATTAAATCATGACTTGAATTGCAGTCTAGTAAACCCAGTGAGAACTGTGGAAAAAAAAAAAAAAAAAGCCTCTGTGGTTCATGTAAAAACCGTGATCCGCTCAAACATGCCGCTTTTCAACATTCTGCTCACTCGCACAGAGGAAACAGAGGACTTGCTCCTGTCAGAAAATAAAATCCTAAACAACAAATTGTTCCACACCCTGTATTTTACCTCAGCCGAAGTCATGCATGAGCAGCAAAGCAGAATCCATCGGGTGGTAAAAGGGGGCTGGGAGTGGTGTTGAAGGGGGATTATAGCTGTGTTTGTCCGATAACAGGTTGGTTGAGAGGGTTTCTCCTCCTTCAGTGGCGTCAAAGGAGGGCGGTCAAAATGTGTAAGTCCTTTCTACACAAAGAATTACATTTTACATTAAATCTCACACTTCACAGAAGTGTATAGAAAGAAAGCATAAAGCTTTGAGACGTTTCATGAGTGCTCTGCTGATTGCTAGTTGGACATCCTGTAGGCGGGCATTATCTGAGACTCTTTTGTATAAGTGGTGAATATTTGACTCTTTCTATAGAGTGCCAAACTGCTTCAAGGGTAAAACACTGCAGAACATGTATTTCCACAAATCCCCGCTCTGACCTCTGCATCACTGGCACACTCTTTTCCCCCCACATTAGCGGGATGACTTGTTGTCCTTGACTGGTGAAGCAGTATCAAACCATAATATGCTTAAGTTTAGAAAAAGTTTGCTGAAGGAGAACACATCAGTGTGAACTTGGAGAAGTGCTGTTGCTAATCCCTAAGGATGCTCTAAGTTGAAGGAAGGATTTTTTTATTTTTTTTAAATAACCCAGCTTTCACTGAGTGTGGTTTCTTAAAATAGTTCCCGCAGAAGTCTTGTGGAATAATTTTGGTGAAATGTTTAGGCATTTGGTATTCTCTCTCATTTTTAGCACACTGCTCATCATTTGAGCAAGAAGAATGGGATCTGCTTTCAAAGAGTATCAGTACACAAAGTTGGCTGAGTATTATTTATTACAGCATACACCTAATGCACACAGTGTCTTATGAAATTATTTCTTATAACCTTTGAGCTTTTTCACAGTGGATCATGTTGCAACCAGAAATGATACATTTATAAACCCCAGAGGTTTTTAGCCTTCTAGACCCCTCAGGTCTTCTGGTTCTGGTCTGCTCTGCATCCCCAGAAGCAGAACCAGAACCAAACGAGGAGAAGCAGCATTCAGCTTCTATGCACCACAAATCTGGAACAAACTTCCAGAAAACT
>CAEGAE010074943.1:0-38981 GCA_903067095.1 Girardinus metallicus
GCTCACCTGTATAAATAATCCCGCAGCCTCTTCCCAATGTTCAGTTGCCGTAACTCCAGGCATCGCGCCGGTCATTTTAAAGATGCTTATTGGTCCCCAAAACGATGAAAACCCGGGCATTATCATAAATCAATAAAATCCCCCCTGCCCGAACTTAAAGATGGGACGTTATGCCGCTAAAACTTAGCTTTCGTCAACAACTCAGAGGCGGAAGTGAGAGCTCTGTGCAACGCAAGTAATGTTCCTGCCGGAACACAGTGCACTAAATAATAAAACATAAATTAATGAAGCTTTGAGGCAGGTAAATTTCCCTGGAGGAATTTTAATAATCGAGGTACTCGAATCAGTCAAGGAATCGTTTCAGCCCTAAATCAAACTTCCTTTGAGTAGACAGAATAGACAGATTTTAAACACTGCCTAAAATAAGAGTAATAAAGTCACACTGTGTAAAATGAGAAATACACATCATCTTGATTCTTCTTCTGACGTTTTTTGTTGGACAGAGCGAAGTGTTCTCACTGGCGTCTGGTGTTTAAAATGAGAATGGCAGTGACTGTAGCGCACCTGAAGCAGCAGTGTAGAAGACAACGCCGCTCGTTTTGAGGATTTTGCGAATTACTTGGTCATAATCACAGCTGTAGACTGCTTCCCAGTGGGACATGTCTACAATACCTCAAGCAAAAGACATCTGGGGTGATTAAAAATCTTTATCCCTCTCCTTGTGCTACCAATAACCACTCGGGAAGTAACGCCAGCTTCTGAAAAAGATTACAGCTTTACAAAGAGCAAATCTAGTGTGATTTTAGGGTTCAGAAATAATGTGCAATGTAGTTGTGTCCTTTTATGATTCATAATAATTCATTAGTGTATGAGATCCTGGGGATTCCCTCTCTCACCACATTGTCAACACACAACAGAAACATATTAAAAATAATCAAATACACTACTAATGTGCTATTACATTAGTTCTGTTCTTTTTAGCAGTGGAGCTGTACATGGGCATAATGTGCAGTCTCAGATTTCATTTAAGGGTACCCACATTCAAACTGGATGAAGAGTTTAGAAGTTTCACCTCCTTAAAATGTGCCACTCCCTTTATGTATGTTACCAAATGTAACTGGACAATTGACTGCTAGGTTATTTCATGGGTAGGTATAGGAAATTCCTTCATCAGTCCATTATCAATTAGACAGATAAAAAGCCTGGAAACATGGCTGCCAGTGGCACTGGGACAGTAGCGTTCATTGATGACGTGACACAAGACAGAAGCAGTCAAATTAATTTTAAGGTTTTCTGAGACATAAAGTATGGTCAATGCTAGCAATACAGATGGACAATGACCCAAGACATCCAGCAACCCAGGAGATTACTAAAGCAAAGAAGTGGAATATTCCTGGATGGCAAAGTCACTGACCTTTACTTTGCCAATTACTTTTATGCCCCTGAAATGAAGAGACGGCGTTAAAAATGCTTTAGTTTCTCATATTTTTATGCAACTGTTTTGTTCAGCCCACCAAATTAAAGCTGAAAGTCTGCACTCGAACTGCATGCGAGTAGAGAGACAAAATTATGAGAACAATGTCTCTGACTAAATATTTGTGGACCTTGCTGTATGTAATCAGTTTTTCTCTTCTCCTCCAATCTTGAAAGACAAAATGACTGATATAACAATATTGTCCCATTTAGGGTAGCAAAGTTTAAATACTTGTATCTTTTTACCGTGTTCTCTCTCCAAGACACCACCTAAATGCCAAAATGAAAGGTACAGGGTTTACAGAATTACACAATTTACATAACGTATCACACAATCTTGGAAAAAAAAAAAACGTACAGAGAGAGGGGGTGTGGAGAGAGAGAGAGAGAGAGAGAGCCACTGAAGTAAAATTGAAAAGTATTAGTTATAACAATGAGATTAAGACATAAAGCTGTTCTTCCTACAGAGTTTTTGTCATCCTAAAGAAATAAAAGCCCCAGCCTAAATTGTACTCCATTTTCTACATCTCTGCTGCTGTGCACCTGGACATGAAGTGTGTTTTTAAACTCACTTGGCTGCCTGACAAAGAGGCACACACATTACTTACAGATGAAGAAATAAAGCAACACCACTTAACTGATCTAGTCATTAAACCAGTAATTAGGTTTATTTTCCCCAACGCAAAAGCTCTTTAACATTTATTAGTCAATGTGTAAAAGTCCAAAACACAGTAAAAACAGGCCAAAACTCTAAATATTTTAGAGTTTGCGACTCATTTGATAAACCACAGTTAAAAAGGTCTCCAACAGTGTGTCAGCCAACAAAACACATTGGCTGCTTTAAGGTAAATAGGTTTCGTAGCAGGAAACTGATAAAGGCCAATAACAATAAAAAATTCTTTTACATTTAGAAGGTGAAGCAGCTGGCAAAGTTTTCACGCCCCGAGACCCTGGCAGAGGTTCAACAACGTTCGTGTGCCTGCTGGTGCTGGCGTCTTCCCACCTCTCTCAAACCTGCGTGCCGTGCAGGTCCAGTCGTGACGCAAGGCTGAGTATTTCGGGATGAAATGCGTGGGTTCCCGGAGGGCGAACACGATTCCATCCACTTCCAGCATTCCAGCGGAGAATTTATTTTGGGAACGATGCTTTAGGAGGCATCAGGCACAGCAGAAAGAAATATCTCGCAGTTGGAAGGAAACAGGCATGTGACACATCTCACACTGTATGAGGTACTGCAGCCAGGGAAAGGTGCTAAAGTGGCTCTATGTCCTAAATATAGCGGTAGTCATGCTTTTTGGCTGCTGAACAGGACTAATTTTGTTGGTGTAATAAGGTTACCTGAATCTACAAATAATCAGCATCAGCTTCTCAGATGGCAAAGACTTTATATACTTTGTAGGAAGTTTAACTGTTATACTTCCTACAAAGTCTGGTATGTATAGCTAGTTTTTAATTAATGAATGTCAGTTAATATTTTTCAGTTCGCACCTATAAACAACATTAAATTATAATAAAAGTTCCTCATGTTATTGTTCTAAATTTAGACCTAATTTTCAGCAGCAACAAAAACTTTATTTCTATAGTGCCTTGGACAAGCCTTAATACTTTTCAATTTGTCTCACATATCACCACCCTAAAAACACAAAATTCAATGTCTTTTATTAGGATATTATGTAAAAGTCCTTGACTTTTGAAACTTCTACCAAATGAAAATCTGCTTAGATGGGCACGCATTCAGCACCTCTTACTCTAACAAATATAAACTACGATAACATTTACATTGGTGAACAAAAAGCATTATGAAGACCAGGGAAAACTGCAGACAGACTTTTACACACTTGGCTTTTACACTGTCCCATTTAGGGTCAAGCAGGAAGGGTACACCTGTTATTGTGGGCTTCTTAAACAAGCCATAAGTTAAAAGTCAAAACTGGGTCAAGTTTTTTTTTTTTAGCAAAAGTTTTTGTTTCCAAAGTCAAAAACACAGTGTTTTAAATATTTAATAATGCTTATGTCATTTATTACTTAAGGTAGTGTAAGCAAAAAAAACTGGTTGTCATGGTAACCGATATTACTTCTCTGTACTGCCTTGTGTCTCTTGAGTCATATTGGTAGCTTCTGAGTTGTCACCTCCATTGACGATGTGCATTCAACTAATGCACTCCAATTGAGTTTATAAAAAGTCAATAAATTGTCTCCCTATATAGTCTGCATGATACGAACAAGCACTTTATAAACAGCATGTTACAACGCCACCTAAATGAGCCAATTGAGTGCTAATGGAGGCAAACCCTCAGCAACAGCTGCTGCTTTCAGCCACCAGCCCAAGATACTACTGGTGAGACTGAAAAGTCACAATTGCTATTCCCTTATGGTTTTCATCAAATACGACTGGTCTTGAGCCGTTTATCACAGAAAAATGGGTTAGAAGACTTGCAGGTGTAAATGCAGCAAAAGGTGTCAAATTTTCACATGTAAAATGTATATATGAAAAACCTTGGGTACTTTTCTTCCTGTGTCACAATTATGTACTGCTTTGTGTTGGTTTGTCACAGGATCCCAAAAAGACACATTAAAGTTTGTCGTTGTGGATAAACAAAATGTGAAAAGGTTTAGGAGCAAAGGGTGCTTTCGCATGGCATAACGTGTACAGGAAAATCAAATACTCGAGTCTGTTTTTCACATAATCAGAGTTTCTGATGCAATGCATTGCATTTGTAACCTTGCATTTTTGTTCCTTGCAAACCTTGCATTTTTCCCTGTTCCTGAGTGTAGTGTAAACCGATCTCTGGTGCACAACTCTTCCGGCCCATCTCTGGTGATCCATTACACAGTGGTGCCAACTTGAACCTTTTTTAAGTCAGCTCTGGCAGCTTGTCGAGCAGGTACACAGTCAGAAATTTCATCCTGCATTTGTCTGCTCTCACATGCCTGCGTAATCCCTTTCCTGGAAAGCACTGAAGTCTTCATTAAGTCTAAGAATGACTTGATTTTGAGGCATTGTTCAAGGCTACAAAAGTGGCCAGAGTCAATCACTCTCAAGCAAAAATATTTCATTTTACCCTGTGAATTTATTCTAATGTATTTAGCCCTGGGCCTTTTAGACAACTAGACCAATAGAGAGTCTTATTGTATTCAGACAAGGACAAATAGTGGATTCACTGATGCTCATGCAATAATTAGCTCCCATCAGGCTTCAGAAAGGTTGATTGCCAAGTGTTTGAGGCATTAAACTTTTTTTCTTTAAAAAGGGGCCAAATGTGGATGCAATCTGATGATCCTCTTTTTATTCTGGTGCCTGCTTAGTAGTAAAGGAAAAGTGACAAGAGAACATGGGGTCTTTTATTGGATCATGTAATGTCTTGAAGTTAAGCTAATCTAAGTTATTCTCCCTCTTTGTATGTGTGAGATAGAGTGCAGTAAAACCCGGCGCTCCATGGCTAGTTCTCCTAATCGTGTGGAAACTCTGACTACTTACAGAAGCAATGAGGGAGGTAATGGGAAAGTAATTTTTACTAATTTCAGCCAGCTCTGCTTTCCCATTCTGCACGATTGTGTGTGCCGTCTGCATCATTACAGGCAACATCTGCAACGGCTCGCCATGTGAACAAGCGGGCGGGGTGGAAAAGAAGTCGAGGAGAACGACTACAAGCTGGCGAGCCGCTTCTGACGTGGCTCGCGGATAAACAAAAGCCTGCCAATCCTCCGTGTTCACACTGCCTCCTCTTGTCAAAATTCTTTCACATCCAGGTGGTTTTGGTCTCAGACAATGCTGTTTTTTTTGTCTCTTTTTTTCTTCCAAGCAAAGTCTGTGGCCAAGCAGCTGCTGCTAATCTCTGTTAGCAGAGTCCCACTAAACAGTCGGCTGTAGCCTTTAATCTGGTCCCCCCACAATCATTACCTCCAGAGCCAGGGACTGGGGTGTGGGGAATGGGTAACACAATTGCAGGAGAGTAAACAAATGAAACCCAATTTGTGTCCATTTCTCTGTCGTTCCTCTGGCTTTTCCTGTAATCTCGTTTGAATATTCGGTAAGGCGCCAAAGTCACTATCGTTTCATCGGGCTGCTGCGTGTGCGTCCCACAGCCCCAATCTGCAGGTGTCTGTTTAAAGTGCACAGGGTAGATATAATTTCTAACAGCCCAGTTGTGTTCAGGCTTGCAGCTTATGATAATTATGCTTTTGTGAGAAAATGTATAAATATGATGAACAAAAGCGTAGGCATCAAAAATATAAGTAAAATTTTAGTCAAGATTTATATTTTGATTCATCCACACAAGAACATAAAGGCAAAAGAAACTTCTAAGAGCCAATTCTGTGGATATCAGGAGATATCTGGCTGTGACGGAGGTTATAAACATAAACAACTGTACAAAAGTAAGCATTTTCTTACCAAGTATACTTTATGCTCACAAACAACAATCCAGGCTCTTCAATTACCTCCACAAAACCCTCCTGTGTTAATTTTTTAACATCCTTTTTTTTTGCTCCAATCAGTAGTCATGTATTTATTCAACCAATTACTGTTAAATAGGAAAATAGAAAACAAGCATTTTGTAGATTTTATACAGTGACGTCATACATGCTATATCATAATCTACTTTAGGTAGTGTCTTCTTAATTTAAGATGCTTTAATAAAAGTTTAAATTATTTATCAAGTTCAACAGCCATTGAAAAGACTGATTTATTTATTAACATTTCATGTGCATTTTTTAAGTATTCTGACTCCTAAATACAGTGATGCAGGCGTTTTCCATGCAACCTTTTTAACTTTGAAGTTACTGGGAAAAAAAACTTGAACTTTAGACTTCAATTTTTTTACTTTGCATGTTTTACCTTCTGGAAATATAAGAAGGAAGCTGGGCAGGAAGGTAAATTTCCACATGCTGCTTCTATGGTACATTTTCCCCTCAATAAAACACTCTCTACATCCCCTGTGGTCCCATAATGGGTTTACATAGACTCCGGTTTGCTTCACCATCTTCCCGGTATGCCCATACAGAACTCTGCTGCCCACCTTAGCTGACAAGCACTGACAAAAAATTCTGGCTGTGAAACATTGCCTCACATGTCAAGAGTCAGGCGAGCTATTTTTCCGTACCCTATTCGCTTGGTCTCCAGCTCTTACATGAAAGTCTGTGATTTGACTCCTTTCGCTGTGACCACATGAGGGAACAGGTGCCTGTGAAATTAAAGTCAGGGGGGTTTCAGAAATGTAGAGAAGCCCGATGCACTGCAGACTGCAGATTACCTCCATAGGGCATGAAGGCTAGCGGAGAACCGAGGTAGTCCCCTATGAGGAGCCCACAGGGAATACCTTACCAACAGCTCCCCAATGACATCTGGACATTTTGTTCTTCTTCTCTCTGCAGGGGGAAAACTACACTTGTTTAGCGATCACAGGGCTTTTTGATGCTTGCTGTGTTATCAGAAGATGCAGTGCATTGCCATTATTGTGCCACTGTGCTTATTATAGATTCCATTTAGATGGCAGTTAAATTGGATGTCCCCATCAGCTACAGAGCAAGTTGTTTGTTTTAGAGAACCGGATGCTGAATCACAAAAGTTATTAAGTCTTTCAGAAGATAACAGATGAATTAAGGCAGCAAAGCGAGCCAGTGACTACTGCCTAGTTCCCTCTTCCAATTTTATTAAGAAAATAAGTTACAGTGCAATTTACCAATTTTTAAGAGAAGTATTTTTCAAAGTTTAGCAAACAAAAAAAAAGTGATGAGTTTGTGACATGAATCAATGTTGCATAGAAACGGTTCTGATAAGCTCAAACAGGAAGCAAACTGGTGGAAGTTGATCTCAAAGTATGCTGCATTGAGATTGGTTCAATTTTGCCGAAGCTCAAGTTGTGAAGAGAAATGAGAAGGTTAACACGTGGGGGCACATGTAGTCAAACAAGCTTTTCATTTCTGAAAATAAAAGAAAAAATGTGGCTTCAGACTGGTCAAAGTTTTGTATAGTTACTTTTTTATCTTATTTCGTTGGTGGTTTTATCAGTAGAACCAAACGCAGATGTGAAGGTTGACCAACTGAGTTGATTCACAGAAAAAACAAAAGGTGACAAGGGTTTTTAACTCAAACGGATGAGATAGAAGTAGTTTGGTCATTTAAAGATACAGACTGGTAATGTTAGGATGTCCAATTTCATGTCGTACAGCATATATAGTCATATAGTCAGCATCTTCACAAGGTGCTATGTTGGCTAAACTTAGGGTTGGTATGTGCACCTCACATCAAACCGAGTCATTTCGAGGGGACAGGACTGGTCTCCTTCATCAACACTGTGAGGATCAATGGGACATCAAGTTCCACTCCCCCCCATCCAGAACATTGCACAAAGAAGCTACTGAGCCAGAGCTCACCAGATTCCACCACTCTTTCTATAGTCTATTCATCCAGTTGGCTTCTGGCATTAGATTCTGCAGCAATCGCTATAGAACAGCCTGGCTCTGAAACAGTTACATCCCAACACCAACAATATCTGAAAATGCTAAGTTATATATTTAGTAATATATTATTTGCGTATTTATTCTAGATTATTTTTTTTATGATTTATTTCTCTTACCTGTACAAGTAACACTTTTATACATCTATATGCATTTATAGTCACACAATTTTTCAGTATATTTTCTGTGTACTCCAGTAGCCAAATTCACTGACATGTCATTGTACAATGACATTAAAGTAAGTCTAACAATAAGATGGCTGGACTTTCCCATATTTAGTCTTGCATATAAATGGTAGAACAGATCAAAATGGCATCTGGATGTTGTATGAACCAAACTTGCAAAGGTTCATGAATCTTTTCCTTAAATCCTATCCCCTTGTTGTCAAAGACAACAACAGTTTATATATACAGCCATCTGTCTGCATGGCTGTACTAAGTTGGGAGACAATAATATCCATCGATAGCAATGGAAACTGCCATCTACTTAGAATTTTATTTTAAACTTTGGCATTCAAACAGAAGCAAAAAATACAACATATTTTTTCGTTTAGCAATACCACAGTGTGTACTACATCAAACACGATGCATCTCGACACACCAGAATGAAAACGCTGAATTCAATCATCAGCCATCAACTAACTATGTTGGAAAAGGGATACATGTAAAAGTTGCAGGATGACAGCTCTTGAAGGCTGTACTTAGACTTTACACTTTAAGGTAAATACTTAAACTATGTAGATCAAACTAATCTTCACTATACACATAGGAAACTTCTTGCCACTAAAGCACAACACCAGCATCAAGACTTTCCACAGCAGCCACTTGGGGCTTTAAATGCATTTTCTTTGCATGGCTGAGAAAAGAACACGTTGTAAATGAAGGATTACTGTGATTGTGTTACATTATGGTGAGGTTCCCCTCTCAGCACAGCCTGATTTGTGGGCCTGTTCAGCAGTGTTTCCGGAACACTCCCTTCGTAATAGATGTACTGGGCCCTGAATTGTTGCGCAGTAGAAGCAGTTCAATTAATACTGCACCGCCATAAAATAACTATTGAAATGACAAACGAGGAAATAAATGAGCATTTGCCTGCACGGGCGCAAGGGAGGGAGTGTGCGCTCGCTGAAATTTATGCTGGTAAATCCGCCGCTTTTGGAAGACAATGATGCCGTCAACTAAATATACCATGCTGTCACACACAAGAAGGGACAGGTAAAGGATGGACCCGTTATCTCTCACACCATCGGCTGTTGATGGCTCATTTGAATATTCACGGCCTTTTGAGGCTGAAGGAATGATCTCCTATCATTAGGCCACAGTCCTTAAAGATGCATCAAAGCTGGTGGTGAAAGGATTCATTGTGCTCTGATATTTAACACACATTAGGGTGTGGGACTACTTTAAGGCAGATTCCAATTTTTCTACAAAACTACATAACAAATAGTTTTTTTCTACTCGCTGCAGAATTGAAAAATTAAGTACACCAAGGATTTTGTTCAAAACAGCAAACTCACAGATATTTATAAAATCCATGAATACAGTAAATCCTCCAATATGAGACACAGGTAAATCAAAATCCAGTTAAAAGAATTGCTGCAAGTCTCCTAATTTCATAACTCCTTCGAGACAGATTAAAGTTCACATTATTCCTTTGTTTCAATGTCATACCACAGGATATTTGCTTTTTCTGCCAGATTTATTATTCAACTATATAACTATGTTAACAATAGCTGTGCACTACATGATATTTTAAGAAACTGGAGGTTGTACTGGATTGTTAAATCCTTCATTAATTTACAGTAGCTACAAAACAGCACCCAGTCATGGATGAACAGCCATTATTAGATCACGAGGTAACATTATTTGCAATCTTATTTAGTAAACTAGAACCTTTTTTATGTGGCCTGATCAGTTGGAAGACTTAGAGTAATAATTGGCTGTCTAAAATAATTAATAATAAATTTATACACGATGTATTTAGTGGTATGTTCAGGTGCATTATCAGTATTTCTTAATCCAGCATAGACAGATGCAAAATATCCTATCAAAAAATAAAACAGTACTTGCATACAGCCTCCAGATATTTGCTTAACTCTTATTCCTTGTTTAAAAGTATCAGGAAGATTTGAAGAACCAACTCTGTTCCTTTTTTTAATCCTTGCTTTTAAGCTTCACCTGAATTTGTTTTTAAAAAAAAAAAAAAAACCCACAGCTGATAACCCTCACTCTGAAGCATGTTGTAGTCAGCAGGATGTATTAGTCCCTGTGCATGGTGCGTTCTCTGGTCTGAAGAAATTATTCATTTTTAGTTTCAACCTAGCAAGCGTAAAGCAGTTCAGTTGCAATAACCAGGCAAATTCCCTGTGAACCTCCTCCTAAAGATCCCAGATCAAATGAACCAACTAGGTGCTAGAATCAAGACATTGTTCCCAACCATAAAAAAACTGAGGCGAAATATGCGAGAGGGAGCCAGAACTCCTGGTTTGAGTCAACAAGCCTGCAATGTTTGCTGCATATTGATTATGCAGTCAAGTGCAGGATGACTACGTCAAGTCTGACAACTGAAAAGTAAAGCAAGGTTTATAATTTACACTCTGTGAGGTTGTCCCGTCTTGGTCGTGGTTGCCGTTTTTACTTCCCTTTAATTATTTTAGAGAATCCAAACCTGGTTATTTTCAGTGCTGCACATCACTTCTGGGTCTTACAGGGTTTTACTAGACTGTCATAAGGCTTAGTTTCAAGGTAACGGCCATCATCCACAAGAGACTGGAAGGGGATGCAAATTCAAAAAGAAAAGATCTGGTTCAAGGTGAGTTAATCCTGGCGTCACTCTGTAAAATTCCATCAGACCGCATTTGGCTTTGGCTTGCATGAAAATGGATGGTTTGCAAAGTGTAGTTCACATGGGTTTCAATTAGCAGTGTCTAGATGAATTAAGAGGTTTAAAGCCATCGCTGTTCTAGTGGTGGTATTAACCTGGTGCTTCTCATTAGCCACCCTTGGCTGATAAAGAGAGCAAAGGGAGCAGTGGTGCAGACAGACACCTCTCGCTGACAACGGGTGACAGAGTGGATCACACCGCCTCATGAATAGTAATGGCCGCCAACATGTCCTACACTCCCCCATGTGCGAAGTGACGGATTTCTGTGTCAACAGGGCCCACGGCTGGGGAGAATGGACTGACAAGTGACTGAGATATTCAGGAGAGGTGCAAGAATGAAGGAGAAAAAAGTCCAGTCCTGACATGAAGGCTGCATCATAAGATTGTTTGTCAGTCAGGGCCTGCATTCATTGCCTCCCCAAGAGTGAGTAAATAAACAGTGTTTGCAGGGACAGGAAGTATTCCTGGATTGTTATCCAGTGCCTTTGGGGTACACAGACAGGCGCTGGTGTGTCTCAATAAATCAGGCACTGATTTCCCCCCCCCCTCCACTGTCGATGGCAGGGGGGTGGGGGGTGGGAAGGAGAGGCAAGCACTACTTTTCTGAGGGGTGATGTCACTGATAACCTGGCGGGCACACGCTCTTCCTCACTGACCAGGTCTTGGCCAATCAATAGCAACACAATGCCTGGCTTGACAAATGCGTCGGTGAGCTGAATGTCAAACATGCAGCAAGATTCGAACAAAGGACTAATTCCTAACAACGCCAGAAGTGGCAGAACAAGCTGTGATGTGTTGCGCCTTCGACAGGAACCAGCAAAAGCTGTTCTGAGGAGAGCGGCTGGACATCAGAGCGGCTGAGTGAAGCTTTCCTTTCCGTCACAAGCCTTTCTTCTTTTTTTAAATTTCCCACCATGGGGTGATGTAGAGCTTCTATCTGAAATCTGGGCACAGCTAAGTCCATGAATTGTTCATTTTGTTCCCTCTGAACTCCCCTGGCCCTTTGGAGAGTTTTGGTACAAAAAAAGGAGGGATGTAGGTTAGACAGACAGCTACTAATCGAATCTCTCCACAGAGGCCAATTATGGAGAAACCATGTTCAACAAGTCCTGGTCCTTTTAACACAGCCGAGGGTGACAGTGCTTTAAAAAAAAAAAAAAGAGGAAAAAAAAAAAATCAACCCCCTCCATTCACGAACCTTCATCCTATTTTAAACTTAAGCTCCATTTTCACACGGCTGCCATATGTATTTCTCATACCTAGGACAAATTCATCCCTCAGACACACAAAGAAACCGTAACCAAATAATCCAATAAGAGTGTAAAACTCCCCATTGCTACATCGTGGTGTCCTGCTGCTTCCTGAATTTTAAATATCAAACTTGCCTTATGGCAAAGTCCATAATTAGTCTTTGTCATGTAAGCCCAATCATCTTGATTAAATCTCTTAGATCCTCATGCCAGTATATAATTATTACAGTCCTTCAAAATGCTATTTATTCAATAATGTTGATTTATTTGCTCAGTTAATTATGTTGAAAACTGTTATGATGAAAATGCTAAAATTTAACAGAATACTTGCTGACAGTGTACAAAAATTCAAATTCCTATCCAGCTCTGTTTGTTTATTGATAGAAATGGAATCGGAATTGGACTATTTTTTTAGTTTGACCTGCACTGCTGCCCACTAGGTGACTTTGTCACTATATTTAACGACTTTTCAAACCACTCTAGCGACCGGCAACAAATCTGCCAACTTTTTTTTCTTATTGGAGAGTTTGGCCACAAGACATAAAGCACCAATTGTTCTGTAGCTACAACAAGCAGTGAGAGATGCCATCAGCCTCCGAACCTCTAAATCACTTGTAATTCAAATTCACATATATTTATTAAAACCAAAGGGAAAATAAATGTTGTCGTAGCTCATCAATTCAGTAGTCAGTCTGACAGCAGGCTCATCATGCAGAAAACTCAGCCTGCAGTCAGAGCAGAGAGCAGACCCACTCCAGTATCCTGTGTTTTTCTCTTGATTGTTCGTTTATATCCAACGATGTGTGGTATAGTCAATTCCTCCTTCATTCAGATCAATTTCTGTTACTGTTACCAAATGCTTTAGCTGACTTGCAAGAAAACACAACCGGGTTTTTTTATGTCATCTTTATATTAATTCTTGCATTTTTGTATATTTTTCAGTGTGAGAGTATGCTACAATGAAATATTTATTTTACCAGGTGGCACCATGAAACCATTTTTATTTTTTAAAGCAAGTTAGATTAGATCAAATTTTCATTAAGACAAATTCAATCACAAAAACGTTCCTTGATATGAAATGTAATTTTATGTTTAAATATTCCAATGAATACTGAATAAACATCATATTTCTGTGAGTTACAAATTAAATGTTAAGATTTTCTTTACATCTGTAAACAAGACAGAAAAATACCTCTGAAATCTCTCAGTTTACCATCACACCTATTATAAAATGTCCAAATTATCCGATTTTGCAAGAAAATTAAAGTCTAAAGAGTAATTACCACGTGTTTAGGGATTTTCTCACATTCCCGCAAAGACACTGGGCCAGAATAACAACTGCAGGAGACAAAACGGCTCAGTTTGTAAGTTCTTAGTGTCAGCAGAGATGCGCTGACATACTCTGTAAATTTATCTTCAAATTTTAGCCCGCAGGTCTCTCTGGTCAACCATGAATGGGTCTCGAAGCAGCTTAGGACCTTATGATCAAAAATTTAATCTTGTTTATTTTCAATAAGTCTAGCTTCTTATTGACAGGGCAAAGCAGTAGAAACTCAAACTGAAATGTACTAAATCAATGTCAAAAACATTTTGGTGCAGTGCCCTTCAAAAAGTATTCATACCTCTAGTATCTATTCACATTTTGCCAAGGTAAACCACAAATACTTTAATATATTTTATTAGAATTTTATGTGATATTCCAATACATCATTTGAATTAATAGAATGGTATATTGTTAAAACATAAGGAGGGAAACAACTGATAAGTAGGGTGAAAATTTATGCGCAAATTCAGTCCATGCATTTGGCTTTCAGAATCATCTCAACACATACACATTTTATAAAATTTTGACCACAAATTTCAGTGTATGTAGTTTTTTTTTTTATTTTATATGACAAAATGCAAATGTTTAGTTGATATGGAAAAAAAGCCAAAAGAAGACACATTAGTAGTTTGCAAATCATGTACGGCAAAAGAGTAAACACGTGGCAGAAGAGGATCAGGTCAAATGAGACTAAATTAAACATTTTGTCAACAACAACAGTGATTTGAAATTATCAGCATTTGAGGGGCAAAACACTATAATACTATTTTATTTTATTTAGAACCTGTTGCACATTTACATGTTTTATGAGTTATAGTCCTACAAGAAAAAAGGCAAAGAAACAAGAACAAACAAAAAACAGCCAATCAAGATTTTAACTGAATGGGCATAGCTCACAGAAAGCCTGAAATATGTATTAGTCAGGAAAAGCTGATAAGTACATCTTTTGTGATGGCAGCCTCATGCTGTGGGGATGCGTTTCCTTACAAATAGGAAAGTGGTCAGAATGACTGGGACAGTTTTTGATGGATTTTATAGCAAAACAAAAGTCTATACTTGAAGAAAAACAAAAAAAACTTGAGACTGAATAGGGGCAGGGGACATTTAATTAAACTAATTTTCGTTCCACTTTACAATTTCTACCGTATGTCAGTCTAGTGCATAAAATCTCCCATGACAAATTGAAGTTCAAGGTTGTAACGTGACAATATGTGTGATCATTCAAGGGGTAGGAACACCTTTTTTCCAAAGTTAGGTATGTAATCCTACCAACAAAAATGAAAGCATGCCAAGTAGAAATCTTGAGGAGTATGACCATTGAATCAAACAACTTTGTTCAATCTTCCATTCTAGCAAGGGTATGTCTCTCCCTGTAGATATGGCAGTAGTTTCTGGTGTTTCGCACCAATACATGCTATATCTCTGATAGGTGTGGAAGGTTGAGCAAAGTATGGTTCAGGACTAAAGGCAGCACACCTTATTGACAGACTTTTTCACATCTTCCTGGCTGGGATGTCACAAGCAAACAGATCTCTTTCGAAGGGGGGAAAAAAAAAAACCCTACTGTTGTTAATATTGGATCTCCCTCCCTCTGGATTTTCCTTATCACACACAAAATGTGCAGCACTGCTGACATATCATGGTGCTTTTCGTCAGACAGCTCTCAGATGGAAAGTTTTTTTTTCCCTCCCCCTGATCAAAAATGAAATGAACCATATTTTCTAAGCTATTTGATGTCACAAATCCAGCCATTCTTCACACGGATGTGATATGTGCCTTGTCCCAGCTGTCAAAGTTTTACCAATGGCAGAAATTTTTCGAGTCACAAATGAATGACAAAAGCACACTGCAACAGCTCAGAAGAGATGCCGTTTGAAAAATAAAACCGCTTCAATAGTTAAACAACTGTGCCCATTGAGCGATGATCCTTTAAAGCTCGTGACAAACTGTTCTGACGCATGCTCCATTAGATAATCTTTGACTCATTTTGTTGCTATATTTATGTTTCAAGTCATTTCCCTGAGCTGAAAGAAAGGCAAATGTTGCTTTGGATCTGGCTTCCACCGGAGAAAAAAAATTTTTTAAAGAGAGATAATCTAAAAATTTAAAGACCATATTAAACTCAGTGCCAAGACATTTACTCAGCAGTGTCATTTATTATGCACAATTTATATTCATTTTTTTTATGTGTATTTTCCCTTTCCACAGTAATCACTGCAAACAGACGAGTCACACGGGTGTGTGTAACACTCAGATGTGAGCTGGTTTTACATATGGTGTGGGAATATAATTTAGATTGTGAAGACTCTAAACCGGTACTTCTCCTTATAACATAACCACTACAGTTTAAAGACAAGGTGCAGTGTTAGGATTAGGGAAGTAGCGTGCAATCTTAGCTTTAGTGCAAGTTTAAGTAAAAGGATGGAATGTCTTGTGAAATGATAGGAACAGAAAAAATGCACTCTTTATTTCTCTGTCTTAGTATGCGTGTGTGTTGAGGTAATGGATAAGGCGGGATCATTGTGAATTCTGAAGAGCTGAGTAAGATTTCTGGCATAAATTATTCAAGTGTACAGCCTGTTTTTGTAATCGCTCCCCTATTGTCCGCTAAATGTCCCAAATCACCACACAGCCGACATGAAAGAGGAGAGAAAGCTCACTCAGCAGGAAATCATGAGATGTGCCTTCCTCCACAATGTACTGGGGCGGCAATTTAAGATGGCGAGATGAACCAAACAGCTCAAACTTTACAACCTCACGTACTTATCTTACTTGTGATTCAATTATTCTCTTAGGTGTTTGATCTGACATCAAGCAAATGATCCAAAAATAAAATTCAATTTAAGCATGAAAAGAATGAAGATTATCTAATTGAATTAAAGATTAAAACAGGACAGCAGACTCAATCCACATTTAATCATTTTAACACAAAGCACAAACTGCGTTGGAAAGTTATTCAAAATTAGTACTAAACATAACTAATGGGGGTTTATCTCCCTAACCTGTCCCGGTGATAACCAGGGCTGAAAAAAAAATAAACAAATAACTACAGTCAGAGATCTTGCTTGGTGACTTTGCTTAAAATAATCTATTAACTATCTGATCCTCTCTCTGTTGTATTTGTAATTTGTCTAAACATGTAGCACTGCGTATCGCCATGAATCTACATACAGACAGAAGAAATGGATAGAATTATTTTAATAGTTTTGTTATGGACTAATAGAAAAACAACAAGTAATAAATTTACTACAACGTTAGTGGCAACTGCTGCAAAATTATTTGCACAACACATTGAATCATGTGCTACCCATTAAAAAAAAAAAAAAAGCAATATTTGAATTTCTTTTCCGGAAATTTCCATAAATGGGTACTTCTGGGACTACGAAAATTGGTGCATTATTGTCATTTTTTACTTGTAAATGTGATTTAGTATTTTGTTGTTTTTTTTTCCTGGAAATGTAAACCACAATAGACTGAGTGCATCATAATGCCCGAATCATTCGTCAGAGAGGGACTCGGCGACATCAATCCTCAGTTGTTCAATTTAATCACATTTAATCAATCAGTCCCGCGATCACTTTTAATCTTGTCTTTTTGTCACCCACTTTATTTTGCAGCTGGATTTTGTCCGCAGACAGTCAACAGTCGCATCATTTATTGTCTGGTTTACAGCAAACAAGAAGGCTGATGTGCTTTTCAGGAGGGTGAGAGCGGAGGGTGTCGGGTTGGGGTGGGCACTCGTCTCCGAGAGCTGGACGGCTCCTGGTTAAGGAATCAATTTGACTGGACAGCCTTACAAATTGCATAAAGAGACAAACTTGTCCTTGGAGTGAGCAACAATTGATTGATAGCTCAACACACTTGCACCGTAAATCCTCCAGACGGCGAGGAGACAAATCAGTCGCCGGCGCCTGCTCCCCACCCTCCAGCACTATTTACCTACCTCCAGTATCTTTCTGTTCACAGGGAAAATGCCACATGATTCAAATGGGCTCAAAACAAACTCCAAATTCTTTTATGGACTGACACAAAATGCAAAAAAGGAAGAGACAACATGCTTATCAGACACTATATATGCAAATTTGAAGTGAGAATTGAATGAAATGTGTTGTGAAATACTTATAAAATTAAATGTATACACATATAAATATTTGGTGACAGTGGGCTTTGCTATCCTTTTTGCACACCATCATTGCCTTGTGATGTGTAAGACAAAAATAAGGCACACATTTTAAAGCCCAAAGTAAACGGCATATGAGAGATAACACAACTTCTCTCAGGGGTTGTGTTGTGCTAAGAAAATGGCAGTCTTCCCCGAGGAGACCACACCACTGTTTGTTTCTGGCAACAAAAAAACACTAAAGGCATCTTCACAAAGAAGCCTCACTAATCAGAAGTGATCTGCTCACATGCGCTGCTTTCCCCAAGGGAGAATGCTGTAAAATAAAAAATAAAATAAAGAATAGGATAGCCAGAGACATAACAGAACAAGGTTGGAAGTAAACATCCAGGGAGAAAAGAAACGGAAACCGATACAAAACCCATCCAAATCACAGTCTGTGTTCAATTCCTGCACCACAAAAAACACACACGTGTGCATGCAAACTTAATTATTGGAATGCAAAACGATTGCCTGAAGTAGAAATGAAATCAAGCAGTTTGAAAAATAATCTAGCAGCGCTACTTAGGGAGAAAAAAAAAAGATTAAAGTGTTTTTCTAAGCACAACAAGAGGGCAGAGTGCACAAATACTCTCCCTGCCTAATGAACACGCGATGGCTGGGTTATACCGCGGCGCCTGGGGCTTGTGAGACTAAATGGTAAGACAGTCGGTATGTGCTGAATTTTTGGTGTGTTTTCAAAAGAATATTTGCAAGGTTCTGTCCAGGCTTCGGTGTTTTCACTCATCCATCAACTGCAGCTAAGCAAAATAAAATAAAAATAAAAAAAAAATAATCAGGAGACCGTTCACATTTCAATTCCACATATTAGGAAATTCTTTTTTTTTTTTTTATGAAAGCAGATCAAAACAAAAACGCTTCAAAAAGCTGCCCTATAATCCTCAGGTTTTTGGGGTTTTTGCCTAAACAAATGTTTACTGTCAAAGACAACAATCAATCAATCTTTATTTGTAGAGGACAAGGAGAACAAAGGCATGACAGGCAGATATGAAAAGCAAATAAACAGAAAAATCTACTGAGCTAAGCAAGGCTAAAGACAAGACAAGGTATACGGAAATGTGCAGCTAAGACAATGACAGTAAACAATGGTTTGATGAGTAGAAGACTGGTTGTAGACAAAAGTTTTAAACTTTAATAGAAAGTTAGGAACAAAAAGTTTCGTGCTCTCCATCCTTCCCAATACGTCTTTACCTCTTTTAGGGGGGTCTAATCCTTATTTAGCCTGTTTTTTTTTTTGCACCATATAAACAGTTAATATTAAGACTCCCTCTATTGTGTGCATGTCTGTGTCCCTCCAATTTTCCCTTCATAAAGGATAGGTTTAAATAATTAAGCAGCCTGTTGCCGTTAATAGCAGGAGAGCAAACTGGAGAGGACATGTATCGGTAAAATAAAACCGAACAACCCGGCTGGCGGCATTTGAAAAGCACGCTGGCATTGTTGTAATGAGGTCTTCTCTCTGGAAATTCACCAGGAATTTCCTTCTTAGGACAAAAAAAAAGAAAAAAAAGGCAATCTCTTCTCCTTCTCGTAATTAAAGCAAAGCCTTCGGTGCTGCTTAAATGAACGTGCAACAATATTCTCTGTCGCTTTAATGAGATTGATAAAATGCTATGCGAGCTTTGGCTATTTATTCCTTTTTATGGCACAAATTGCAGAATAAAGGGCAAGAGTCGGATGAATGACAGACGAAGGACAGCTGCGGCATCGAGCCTCCATTAAATGATGCAAATGGCCAACCATGGCCCGAGCAGTTAATTAGCCAGAGAAGGCCTAATCACAGTTTCGGAGCTGTGGTGCTCCCCAGGTAGCACACTTAACTAGAGAAGAGGAAACAAGCTAACTACTGGCTTTGGGCTACTTTAACCTGTGTGTAGAAAAAAAAGGTAGTTTGGGAAATTGACTGAATTTGGACATGTTTACCATATTTTTAATTAATAAAGTTAAGTGTGTGTGGCTGCTGTTTTCCACTTTCGTCTTGTTGGAACCTAAATTAGGCCCAAAACTCATCCGAGGAGAGAAAGATATTCAAAATGGCAAGTGGAGTTTTAGTCTTTGTTAGAGGTAATAGTTGCCAGCAATACACAGTATCATTAAAGTCGTGACAATGCACTACCGCAAATATGATCTTATAATGAAAATTGCTTTGCTCCTCTACTTAACGGACACACACTTTGCTTGTAAAACTGTTTTCTGTTTCTACTGGAGCTGAAAAGGTCACAAAAGGTCTTTTCAAAGCCGAAGAAAATTACACTTCACCTTTTCAACATCAACATATCAAGTTGCTCTTAGGTTTTTTTTCACACAATACAATATATCTGATGCTTAAAAGTGTCCTTTTAATTTAAATGTTGCATAATTTATCAAACTTTCTAAAAAAGGACAACCTCCACTACTCGGCAAAAAAACCCTACATTGCATAAATTACTCAGACAGTTCAGACAGTCGTTGATGAAAAGTGGCAGTTTCTGACATGGGCGACATGGGCAACCACTCAGAGTGGCATCATGTGGGGAGACAGCATGAGCCTCCTTCACTATGAATGTGTATTGATATAGTATGTATGTGTATTGTAATGTAACAAGTGCATTCAAAGGAAGTTTTATATATAAAAACAGATCTTATGACTGTTTGCTTAGCATTGCTTTTATTCCAATAACTCACGGTATCCTATGATGGCCTGGTGACCTGTCCAGGGTCTAACAATTTCACCCATTGACTGGTGGAGATGGGACTCATAATATTTATTCATCATACTTTTAGAATATTATATCCCCATGCCTGATCTAAACACCAGAAATACTATCTTCCAACAAAAAACCCTGTACTTTCATTGTCCTTTCAGAAAGGAAGTTTCCACATTTCCTGTTATTTTAAGACGGCAATGGAAATGTTCACACTGATGCAAACTCCCAGTGAGATAGGACACTAAAGTGCCTTAAGCACCCAAAAGTAAACCAGAGAAACTTCTGTATGCATATCAAACGAGTCCCTGAAAATTAAAACCCATTATGTTATCTCCAAATCAGCTACCAAGTGCCTTTCACAGATGAGAAACTTTTAGAGAAAGGCAAAAATGAATGAAAGTCATGCTGTCCTGAGTGATGATGTGATGCTGTAAACAGGGAAGATTTTTTCTAACAATTAAAGAGTGAGGGAATATTGATTTCCGATGGTGCTCCCCAGTGACTTGCTGGCTGTCACAATGTGGCCCGAGGTAAGGTGACCATGTCTCTGCTCAATGTGATAAACCATACATGTCATCAGGTATGGAGGACACGGTGTCCCCGTTCCATTCTTACTAAATGCCTCTGCCATATTTATCCAAGGCAGGAATTGAAAATATGAGCTCCTTCATTTGATAATGAAGTCACCAAGGAGTTGGTAAGAGGAGGACACACATGCAGTACAGTACTCGCACAGATACACAGAGAGGCAAAAAATATAAGCTCTGTAAAGTTCAGTTACTC
Organism: Girardinus metallicus; assembly: GCA_903067095.1. Taxonomy (NCBI): domain Eukaryota; kingdom Metazoa; phylum Chordata; class Actinopteri; order Cyprinodontiformes; family Poeciliidae; genus Girardinus; species Girardinus metallicus. The sequence continues at coordinate 21,040 of CAEGAE010074943.1, forward strand.
AGAAAGATAAAAATTACTGTATTTTGCAAAATCTGCAGCTAGCAGGTAGTGAGTTCTTAGTTTGTCCAGGTGTGTGAGGTTTTGTCACATGGCCAAGCGTGCAATTTAATATATGCAATAGGAAGAAATTATGGCAACCTAAGAGGGAGGTCAACTCCAGTTTTACTCGAGTGATAAACAACCATAAATCAAAGGTTTATAGCTGTCACTCAAGGAGATCCATCATGGGCCAACCCAAGGTTTCAAGCACCCACAACCAGAAAAACACAAGATCCATTCAGATTAAATAAGTCTTTTAAATGAGCAGCAGGGAGCTTATATTGATTGATTCCAAGTATTATTGACTTATTCTGGCGTTGTTTAAAGTGGAGTAATGGCTACATGTCAATGCTTTGATGCGATACAGCCTGCAGGCATTGTGAGTTATAGGCACAGCTTAGAAACAGAGAGGAGGTTGATGACATGCAACAGAAATTAATTGTCCTTGTCTTTTTTTTATAGTAGCTACAAAGTGTTATTTTCGAAAGGAATGTTTTTCTTTTTTCTTAAGCTATAGCACCTCAACTACATTATGTAATCGGGAAGAGATCGCTTTTTACATTTTTCAACTAAAAGCAAACAGGTAAAGCCCCTTCACACCAGATAATGACTGTCCTACTGTCTCCAGGACCTCAGAAAACATTTTAATGTTACTGGACTGAGACAGAAATGGAAAAGCTAAATTCACAAGGTAAGAATATTGTTACAGCACTATTACTAATCAGTATAGAAATTTTTTCTAACTGACTTCCTATCCACGCTATCAATTATTCTCAATTTACGTTTGGTTATGTTTTTTTTTCCATCATCCTGTTCTATTAATGCCATAGGCACATTGACCACCGTTTCGTCCCAATACATGGAGTGCCCCAACAAAAAAGAGTTTTCTGCACTTCCACCATCAGTCGCACACTTAATGTACACAAGTCCGTCTTTTCATCAGTTAGCCACACAAAACATTGAAGGCGAAGGCTGGTTTTTATATATGTATATATTATAGAATGCACTACACAACCTAGTTTGCCAATTTGCACATAAATTAGAGAAGTTTTCTGCGCGCAAATCTAGATAAGCATCATCAGAGGATATTAAAGACAAAATTCTAATTCTGGGAGGTTTATCGTTTGAGCATCAGAGACCATGATTCCAGGGCTTTTCTTCAGGAGTATGGCAAATAAATGTTGCTCTTTGCCTCAAACACAAAAGCTCAAATATTTTGATGCGTATAAAACTAGCAACTTTCTTTGGTCTCCCAGCAATCATATGCTTAATTTGGAGATGTGTGTGTTTCTCCCCAACTGGAAATCCAAATTAATCTAATATGATCTTCACATGCATTTAGATTAAATTTTTTTTGGCTGTCTTCTTGCAGGCAGGACAGTGGCAACAGGCTCTTAATCTTGTGCATGTCCAAAGTAGCTGAACTACTCAACTTAATCACGAATAACAAAATCACATTGCGCTGTTGATGTAGCCTAGAAAACCTCAAAGGAGACCCAGAATTAATCGTTCAACGTTTTTGTTGATGTTTAATGCCATTGTGTCTTTGTTCAAGCAGGTACAACATGGATAGATGTAAATATTCATAATTATGAAGCAAACAGAGCAAAGATGTGTAAAAAATTTTGTTATTTGAGAAAACTTAGAAAAGGAACCACCAATCAGAGCAGAATAATTCACTTTGTCTGCCTAACAACAGAACCTCATCAATTCTGATGGATGTTAATCCTTCATGTGACTTTCAAATAAAACTGGTAATTTCCTGCACATATGAGTTTTAGTTGCTTTAATTCTTCAAAAATAAGTTTTAGATGGTACTTGGATACTAATTTTTAAAATGACTTTCTGTTTTTATTTTAACCCGGGACACATGAAACATTAATTTCGTAATGTACAGGACTCTCCCTAAGGGCTTAGAACTTCGTAAAAGCTTCCCACTGATGGAACTCCCTTCCTACTTGGAGTTTATAGCTGTTGCTAATTTGCAACTCCTGACCTCTAGTTTTTATGGTTGAGAATTTAGCCAAAGGGTTGGGCTTCTCATCTAATATTCCCACATTTCTCGCTCGGCAGGTTGCCATGTTCTTTAGTCTAGACCAATCAATAAAAACATTTGTTACTGGGGCATTAAGGACAAAGTCACAGAGGAGTAGTAGTCCATATCTGGAAACTGTCCTGCTGAGTGACACAGCAATTCACAGCTGTTCAGAATTACCTGTATATGCCAAAAAAAAAAGAAATGTAGAAAATGGAAATACTGATTCATAATTGAATTCTGCACCACAGATTTATGAGAAAATACAAGACAGTAAAAGGTCCCTAAAATGCCAAATCACTGTAGAGTGAAGGATCCCTCGCTGATGGAGAAATTCTGCCATTTTTATTATGCCAAGAGGTGGTCACCGAGTGGAGGAAAGGACACTGATGCATAGAATGCAAAATGACTTTTAATTATTCTTGGGAAAAGAGCAGAAGCCCTTGGTTTGTTTACCACTTTAAAGGAAAGAGCTTCTGATTGCTTTGTAATTATCTCCTTGATAATGTAAAATTTACCCCCCGCCCCCTTTCAGTCCACTCCTTTTCACAGAACACCATGCAAAAGTGATCAGGCATTCATCATTTAGCCCAAATGTTTTAACTTTCACTTGGGGGAGGTGGAGGGAGGGCTAATAGATTATGGCTAATGAAGCAGCTCAAGCTGTAACACAAATAGGACGTTTTAGAGAAAGACACAGGCTAAGGCCCGCCTGTGCTTGGATAATCAGTCTTTTTGTCTTACGATAAGCCGGCAGCCTAACCTTCACCTAAAGAGCGCATCATTTCCCCTCTGTGAGACTTAATGAGACATTAGCCATACTAACAAATGGTGGACGAGAAAGTGAAAGTGACTTTCCAGGTAAAGGCTGTTTGCCTGACCATAATCAGTCCCCAAGTGCGGCTAAAGGACGGAAACAACTCAGTATCCGTCTCAACAGCTTGCTGTGGCTTTTATGATGGGCCTCCCAGGGCCCATCAAAAGGCTTGTGATGTCTTAATTTCCCTCCAATAGAACAGGTAATCTGCTTTTGTTGTCAGTTTGTCTGCTGCGATACACCCTGTGCACATTTCCCAACAATTTAGCCTGCATTGTGTGCAGCGGGGAATGTGTGTTCATGTCAACTTAAACTTCACTCAACACAAACAAAACTGCAATGCTATTATAGTTCCTTCCATAAGTATTTACTTAGACTGAGTAATGAAATGTGAAAGTACGGACAGAGTTATGTGCATAACTGTGAAGTAGAATGAAAATGATAAAAGGAAAATTATTTTTCCTTAAGGGATTTTTTTCCACCAGGATAAATCTGGTGGAATAAGGCATCCTTATTCCTTTAGATTAACTTTTTTTTGGCTGTCATATATATATTTATTATAATTCAGATGTTTTGTGAAGGCCTCAGAGGTTTGTTAACCCTCCTGCGGTCTTAAGCGATGTAGACATTGAGAACCCACAAATTTTTACCGTCTGGCTGGGTCACACTGATCCTGTGTGTGTTTTTGCAAAGGTTGTTTGTGTGGTTTCGGAAATTGATGGTCTGACAGAACAGCCCCAGCACTTCCCCACTGTCCAAATGTGACATTTTCCACTCTGTTCCTGAGCATTGCAATAAGACAGACATTTGTTTTGAATTGGTGCTATAATTAAACAGAATTGAATTGAAATAAAGGGCTATTATTTTGTAAAACATTTTTAAAACCTTGTATTGTTTTCCTTCTACGTCACAATTAACCAATGTTTTGTTTGGTCTGAAACACCATTCTTACAAAATGTGTTACAAACACAAATGACAATGGAACAAATTCTGGTAAAGAAAGCTAAAGGGTAGGAATACTTTTGCAAAAGAACGAGAACCTAATTTTCATCAAAATATCAATAATGTGTGTCTGGCACTTATGGAACCATGGACTCATATGATAAAGCCATTCTTTGGAGCTGCACAGAGTGGTCTGGAGAGGTGGGACTTAAGACAGTGCCGGATGGATAAAGAAGGAAGTGACGAGACCGTATGAGAAGGGGCCCTGTTCCCCCCCACCGAGCCTCCCAGCTCAATTAGCTCAGCTCATCCCAGCTTTCTGCTGATGGGAAAAAAAATAAAATAAAATCAGCAACACCACGCTCTACCATAGAGTCCTGGGAGTCCAGCCTGTTAGTAAGTGAGTTGTGTACATTATGTGTCTGTTCAAGCCACACATGCAGACTTTGCATCCGTGTATCAGAGAGAGAGAGTGTCTCGAGTCTGTGTGGGCTGTCTCGGATCCTCTTAGACTGGAGCCCCACAGTGCTCTCTGTATCAAACACCTGAACTAATTAGGCTGCAGACGGAAAAAGAGATCCCCGAAGCCACTTCCTGTAATCTCATAAACAGACATCCAAAACATACAGAATATCAGCAGAGACATTGGACTTTTCTTTAACTCAAAAAGCCAAACTTTAGTGTTATCTTTTCAAATCTTAAGCTGAATTTCTCCAGGTTACATGAAGATCACAATTTTTCTTTGGACTCTGTCTGCATGGATTCCTTTTCCAGGGGAAGGTTTTCTTTCTTAAACCACCCAAAACCTACATTTTCAGACCAAAAGTGGCTCAGAAAGTAAAGGGCTAATCTTGACACAACCTGACAAAAAAAACAATTTAAGCTGGATTTTTATCCACCAGCCTTGGCTAATATTTATTTATCTGAACTGGTGTAAAATACCAAAGAAATCCCAGTTTAACAAACTGTATTCCAACAACGTCATTCTCAAAAACGCATAAGCTGAAAACCTGCCATATCGTACAACTGTGTATCTCTAAGATTGTTCACTAGATCTGCTTTAGAAAATTTGGTAGATCTGACATGCCTTATTTGTCCTTCATTATCCCCTTCTGTTATATCCAAAACACACACTGCATGTTCTCATCAATACTAAGGAGTGATAATTTCTTTAAAAGCATCAAACCTGTTGCACTCCTCAAACCATTACTGAACCAAAGGTGACTTTATTCCAATGAGAGACACTACACCCATGAGAATACACTGTTTTCATAAAAGGGAAAATATAATCTGCAACATTCCTTTGATGCATGGTACAAATTTAAATCTACATGAATGGGAGGACCACAGATTTTCCTGAAGGATATTGTCTAAACTACCATACTGTCTCCATAGTCTTCCCTAAATCCAATAGTGCATCCAGATACCATGTTTGCCACAGGTTAGTGAGCAATTAGGCCATCCATGTGATTCAAAAGACAAGGCTAAACTCCTCCATTGCTCCATGAACCAGCTCAGTTGCATATGTGCCAGTTGTCCGTTCTTTTGTTGGTCAAAATGTACATACTGACTGGTCTGTAGCTATGGAGATCCATAAGCCATACATGAGATTCTCTGAATTCATACACCTTTCCGTTTTCACCGACATTACTTTTTTCACTAATCTGAGGTATAGTGGATCGTTAATTGTATTGGACCACACAGATCCATTCTTCCAACATGCATCAATGACGTTCTTTCTGCGGTTCATCGCTGTACCTCTTAATAGATGCACCCCTTACAGATTGGGAACAACCCTTAAGAGAAGCAGCTTTGGAGATTATCTGACCGAATCATCTGACCATCACAGTTTGGTTCTTCTTTAACTTTCCACTACAACTTGTCCATTCAACTAGCTTGTTTCCAATCCACTTTCAGGAGAAATTATTTACTTCAGTGTTATTTAACTTACCTGTCATGTCCTGTAGCAGCAAAGGACAAAAGTGGTAACAAGACATCAGTAGACACAGTTGAGAAGAGTTCATATTTTAATAAAGTGAAGAATGAGAACATTCAAGGAAATAGGAACCACTAATGAAGATCCACTGAGGAAAACAGATGACCAGACAACAAGTGTTTTTCCTCCTTCCATTTTACTGCCGGTTAGCAAACAGCTTTCAGTGAGCACTACTGCCACCTTCTGAAATGGAGTGTGAATCAAAATTTAAATCCTAAACTATATTATATATCCTATTGTAAAGTTCTGACTTTACAAGAAACTTAAAAATGCCTTTCATAAGATGTGACTAGAATTTAAACAAAATCAGACAAGTGCAGTCCTTATGCAAAAGTGCACAAAACTAAATTGTTGACAGAGTGTTGATGTTCTACAAATTGGAAAAGCAATGCAACTCACCTGCATATGAGGTATGATAAGTAAAATATTTATGTGATGCCTGGATGTGCTTTTAAGATGTCCAAAAAGAAAAAGAAAAAACAGACCAAGGTCGGAATGAGGCAGTTCAATGCAAGATGGACCCTCTGGGGCTCCTCTCTTTTCTTTTAGACAAGTTGGAGACAAGGTTCTCGTTGCTAAGAGAAAACAGAAGAACTCTGATTGTAGGTGACTGAAAATGCATGGGAAGCACAACTCAAGGCCAAAATAAAGAACATCCCTAGAAGTCTACCTCCGACTATTATTTTTAAAACTTTATTACACACAGACTCCTCTAAAAAAAAAAAAAATATGCACACCTCAGTCTGCCTCAAATTCCAGCGAACGCTGCAGCAGTGTGCCAACTTCTGAGCTAAACAAAGTAAACACACTGACAGTGTCTGTGATAACATCCTTGGCAAAATGAAAGAATGAAGGTCAGTAATTGGGAGACGGCAGGTGCACAGTGTTTGGTTTGGGGTTGTTTTTTTTTTGCTCCTGGCAGGGGTCCAGGTGGGCGCGTGCGGCAGGCTCCAGGGCAGTGTAGGAGCACGTCTGTGCAGAGGTTAAGAAAAGCAATTAATCGGCAGCAGAGATAATCAAAGGAACCTCCCCCTCCAGACACCTCGCCATGCAGGAGAGGCAGGAAAAGAGCGAGCAGAGGAACGGAGCGAGACAGGCAGAGAGAAGATGATGGGGAAAATACTTGTTTACAGGCGCAGCTAGTACGATCAAAAAGAAGTGGGGTTCAGCGCCGCCACCGGGGCCCCACCGTTTCAGGTGGAATTGATAACACTTCAGATGTACAATTCGGTGTTTGCGAGAGTGCTTTTACCTCCCGGTGAGAAGGCAAGGAGTTTTCACAGTCTAAGCTGCACTTCCTTTCATCTCTGATTTTTGTGAAGTACCAACAGATTGTCAATGGCGAGGAAGACATTTTCCCCACACATAATCAAAGAATGCAGTCTGGTGTGCCTGTGCTTCCCTGCAAGGAGCGGCTGGTTTCAGACTGAACGGTGCAAATGGAGCTAAAAAAAAAAAAACCAACTGATTATGATCTCCGCTAACTCAACTTGTGATTACATTAATTTAGCTGTGAAAACAAGTCCCTAACAGAAACTCAATTAAAGTGGAGAGCATCAAACACTCTGGTTTCTCTCCTTTTCCCGACGAGCAGTAAACAGACATAAGCCGTTTCAGAACAGCAGCATTTTTCAGGAAATTAGAAGATATTCTCCATGGCCCCAGGAGGCATAAAGCTTGTTGCTCCCTCTGCTGGTTCGAGTCTCCCTTTGGGGATGAAATCTTACTGATAATCTCTGTTATGCAGTACCTTGCAACTTTCTTATGATACATGCCGCACTGTTCAGATTTTGAATAGTAAATACTGCTGAAAACCATGCATCATTTGCCTTCCTACTTTCTGCGCATCTTTGTGGATATTTTATTATGAATATGTATGTAAGCTTAAATGAAAACCCAGTTAAAAATACACAAAAGCCTAATTGATTGTTGTGAAGTACGTCAAAATCCTGCAGAAGCCCGGACAGATGCTGAGCGGGTCAAGTGACGGAGCTCCTGCAAAGTCTTGATTAGATAATTTTCCATCCATATCTCGGCAATATGCTACAAAAGGAACAACGAGCTTCTCATTACAACGCTGACAGGCTCAGCATCTGTGGATTGCTGTCAGGAGCAAGATGTTCAGAAGAAGCAAACTTGTTGATTAAAAACAAGCAAATATCACAGACACGTCGACTTGGAAATCAGGTGTAATTCTTTCGGAAGATAAACGGCGCTACCTTAAACAGAGGTGCTAAAAGTGTGACTCTCGGTCCATCTGAAGCCCTTGGAGTGATTTTGCAATTGCGATTCAAGAATGGCACAAATTTTGTGATTGATACAAATAGACACCTATTAAAAAGTTTATTTCAAAACGTATAATCTTAAAATGTAAATGTTAAGTACAACACAAAGTTTTTGTCATTTCTTAGTCAATCATGTTTTTTTTTCTTTCGTTCTAGCTTGATACCAAATAGGACCACGAATAGCGACTTTCACTCAAATGCAAACTTGAGGACACACACTTATTACACATGATTTGATACAGAAAGTGGCCTATGTGCTTTTGCTGATGATGAACATGCATTAAACTTTTTTTTAAGTATCAACAAAACAGAAAACAATCCACCACCACTAAATATAAGGAAGACCTATGGCTCCATTCCAAATCTACATATAACGTGACATATGTTTCAGACGTTAAAATGTTGCATATTTAATTTATTTTTGAATTGGTAAAAAAAAAAGGCCCATAAAATAAATAAGGTAAGGCAAAGGGTTCATTAGGTTTCCGTTTAGCTACTTTCATACACATCTGACTGACAGCACAGATACGGTAACTACGAGTGCTAAAAACTAAACTTTAGTGGTTTTATAAGTGCAAACTTTTAAAACTGTTGTACATATTAAATCTGGACACTATTACATACATAAAGCACACTTTAACAATATTCACGTTGAAACCCTTGAAATTTGGAGGTTCTAGAATTGGGCCTCAGAAGAGTTGTGCAGAAAAGTCATTATGGGATTAATGTCACAGAAATCTCCTTCTGCCTAATGTCTGAGTTTTATAAGTCACTGCAAGCTCCTCAAAATAAGACATGACATTTACACATGCTAGGAGACAAGTGGCTGTACTCAGAAGAGCTCTGCTGATGCTGTTTTCCGCATGCTGCACCAAAGCCTGCACAGAATTGGCTAAAACACCAATCCACATGCAGAAAGTGCTCACTTTTTTTTACCTTCTTCAAATTTTTTGTCTGTCTGTCAGCAACTCACTTTTTGCGAGAAAGTTGTGAGAACAATTTAGTCAGTCTACCAGCAGAGAAATAGATGCAGTGCCTCCGAGGGCCGTATTTCTGACCATTTGGATTGGCTTTCTCCTCCCCCTCCTGCAGGTACAATCTGATATTATTCTCAAGAAAGAAATAAAAAAGAAAGTGTTCTTTAAAAGTGTTCCTATTGCCAGTATTCCCACAGGATCAGCCTACACCAGTAAACTGTGGCCAACCAGACTGCAGCAGTCCTTTCCTGCTCCGGCTCTAAGTCCATGTTGACCATAAAGTCAGTCCCTGTCAGCTGAAGTCACACCTGAATGCACTTATTGACATAAGCCTTAACTACCAGAGGTTAATTCAACAAGAAAAACATATTAAAGGGATTGCTGACCTTGTTTTAGAAGCTGCAGGCTAAACCCAAGACAGTTTTGCATTTTATCTGACAAAGAAAAAAAAAAAAAAAAAGACTTGACCATATCCACGTCCAGTAATTTATCATAAGGTATAGGCTACTTTGAAACTGCACACTTATTAGAGCAGATTGAGTGTGGAGTACATGTAGTCCTAGTCTGTGTATGTGGGGCAGAAAGAGCTGCATCTAGTTAGTTAGGTCAGCTAATCAAAAAGATTAGCTAAATAGTGGAGAACAGAGTGCATAGAAGATGACATGAAGTCCCACACATCTCTGCTAAAAACTGAAAAGAAGCAGAATGTCCTGCAGCCTAAAGCATCGGATTCGAGGTCAAACTCCAGCAGAAATTTGTAGGAAAACAAAAGGATGTTCCAGGATAGGGGTTTTTACATTTCAAATGTCCATTCAAAGTTCTTATGACTGATAATTTTTTAATTTTGTATGTGCAATACGTAAATGATCAACACTTCATGAGCACATTTTTGAAAACTTACTTCACATAAAGTATTCATAATTCCTTTCAAGATACTTCGCCTCTAAGGAGTAGGGTTGACTTGTAATCTCTAATAGTGTCTTTGACTAGTAGTTTTCCAGAGTTCATGAAGGTTTTCCTTTGGACGTTGGCCATCGCTGAACGACCACTATATGAATGTGTTTTGGCCTAACTTATGAGCTGCTCAGGAATAAAATACTCCCAAACTTAACAAATTGCCGACAACTGAGCAAAGAACATGTCTTAAATTGGATTTTTAGGTCCTTTGTTTCTTACTGAGACGTAACTTGTTCGCCTTTATAATCATCCAGAACAACAGACAACAGAGCCACAGATACACTGGAATGGTGTAGATAGAAGCAGATTTATGGGCAAGAATGACACTGACCAAGTCTGAACCTAAAGCCAAATAAGAACCTGCATAAGATCTATAAATGAGTTTAAAGATCCACCTGATCTTAGTGAGTTTACGCTGTTTTCCAAATTAAGAGAACTTTGGTTCAAGCATATGTGCAAAGCTAAAAGAGACATACTCCAAAAGACTTGTACGTTTGTAGTACTTTGTGTTGACGTATCCCAAAAGCAAAAGTGTCAATGGGACGAGAAAAATGTAAAAAAAAAGTGTGGCACTCGGTCCGTCTGTAAAAAATGTAAAAAATGTGAATGGGTAAAAATACTTTTGTAAATCCCTGTATCCCTACCTAGAAAGATATCGACTTTTATATTGCATAATCCTTCATAAAACGAGTATTATCGGTGATAAAAGCCCGTTTTAACAGTTTTAACACAAAATATTTCCCAATATGCATTAGTACACACAACCAATAGCATCTTAACACTAACGCAAATAATATCTATAGTATTCTTTATCTCTGTCTTTGGTGGCATAACCAAACAGGACCAAGGAAAAATGAATGGTGCTCCTGATTGGCTGCATTGCAAAAGTCAGCCAGTGGCATCTTGATATTTCAGCTTCCCAACCTGCATTTTCTAGTGCTTAAGGGGGATGTGGGGGAATCCACAAATAGGTGAATTTTCTGTGAATAATGTGGAGCTATGTTCCACAGAAAAATCTGTGATTACTGAACCAGTGTAACTGTTGTAGATTCTATTATTGATACAGATTCTCAAAGAGCATCAGCTTTAGTAAAGCGTCTGAAAAATGTGTGTTTTCTCAAACACGTTTTCTCACAATCAAAAGAGAGGAAAACTGTGAAAAATCTGGACTTCAGAGTCTAATGTAGCTTCGGCTAGGTGAAGTCGAGGTGTGGATCAGTGTGTTAATAAACTGACTTTCATTCAAATCTCCATAGTAGGAACCCAGAGACACGGCACTAATCGTCGCAAACTTCTTTCTTTAAATCCTTTCTATTCTCATAAATGTTTTTATCCCTCTCCTGCTGAAAAGTGAGCTTCCTTTCCGACCATTCGGGCTACTGAGTCATTACACAGAAAAAAAAAAAAAAAGTGTCTCACATGGATCAAATACTGCACATAAGAGCGCAGACAAAGGAGCTTTCATTTAGTCGAGCCACTGAGTGTGCAGTAATGTAACTGGAGCCTTGCTGTAGGCAGCAGCAGACACATGAAAACATATATTAGTACTTACTGCTTCTGAGAGCATGCTGAGCAACCTGCAGCTCTTTCTTTCTCTCGCTCTCTATTTTTTTTTTTTTTTTCTAAACGTCTTGAATGATAAGAGCTCACCCGTCGGAGCCAGACTTCCTATTGCTGGCATGCGTTTTGTCGAAGCAAAGTGAATATCTTGCCTTTGAAGAGCGTCCAGAGTCTGGGCGGACGGTTTGTGGCCTGGAAGTCCAGAGAAAAGAAAAAGACGTGCAGAAAATGCGTGATGAAACTTTCAGCACCAGGGACAGCAGCCCTCAAGAAGCTACGGCGATGGGAGAGGCGGATGTGTGCAGAGACAGGGGAGTTCACTGGAAAGTGAAGAAGTTTGGGTCATAATTAAACAAAAGCAGCTTCCTCCCGAAGCCCTTTTGCATGTCGGCCACCGTCATATCTGCGCTGTTGAAAATAGATGCGCAGAGACAAGCACATATGCAGGCATGCACCCTCCTTAGGCAGGATCCAGCGTTTTCCCACAGTTCCTCCTCATCTTTACCCGGCGCTCAAGCATGAGTGGATAATCTGCCCACAAGGACAGGCTGTGTGAACATTTCCCTTTTGCTTCCTTATTTATTTACTCCACCCGTCATAAAAGTTGCAAAGTTCAAGGGGATCTTAGATCGAGCCGGCAGAGCAGATGACCTGCTTCCAATGGGCCTCATTTTCCTCCTTAATAAAAAGACAATTTTGAGACAGAGCATATAAAGTATGTAACGACTGTAGATTTGGGAGGAAAATAATCACATTTTAAGATCGTAACCACAGATGACTGCTGGAATGTAAATATCACCAAGCTTATGTGGTTTGCCACTACAAAATAATCTCAATTAATTAGGATGTCATTGAAAAGAAATGTAATTAAAATTCTGCAGTTCATATTTCATTATACATAGAATTATATACTTCAAATGTTTGTTTAGATTAAAAATATCTCTGTAATATATAGACAATAAAACCAAAACTTCAAACTCCCTGAAAAATAGGTTGCATAAAAAAAAACTTTTATTACACAGTTACTGACCCGTTTTTTTACAAGGAGGATAAGCCATAAAAGTTCATTGCAAAAGAAGCTTCCTGCTCACATAGTGCTCTATCCAAGAATATTGACGGTGAGGTTAGTGGAAGGAAAAAGTGTGGAAGAAAAAGGAGCATGATGAACAGGGATAACTGCAGGCTTGAGAAGATTTTGGAGCTAAGTCCATTTAAAGGTTTGAGGGTCATTCAGTCTCTGTACTACAAGAGACACCAGATATAATGTATCCGTGATATGATCTACCAGGTTTGAGCCACTGCTGAACCAGAGACGGGTACAAAACCATCTGACAGTGTATCTGTAGAGTATTCACCCTGCCTCACGTTTTATGTTATTTACTTTTTCATATTTGGATTTTCCAAATTTGAAATTTCCTCAAACATACAAATGCCCCATTCTGACAATGTGGAAAAATGTTTTTTTTTTAGATTATTCCAAATTTAGTAAAAATAGAAAACCAAGAAATCACACTTACATAAGAATTCACAGCCTTTTGCTTAATACTTTATTGATCCAAGTACGGCGGCAATTACAGCCTGAAGTCATTTTGGATACGATGCCAGAAACTCAGCACACCTATCTGTAAGCAGTTTGGCCCGTTTTTCTTTGCGGTTCTTCTTGATCTCCATCAGGCGGCGTTTACGCTCTGACCCGCTGCCAACTGTGGAGCCTTACGTACACCTTTCCAATCAGCTGAATTTACCACAACTGAACTCCATTTGAGCTGTAGAAATCAGTTTTGAGCTTTATTTCATGAAGTTTACTTCATACAATATAAAGAAGAATAAGCTCTCGACCCCACTAAGGGACAAGGGTGTACAGAAAATGGACGGATGGATGGATAATTAAGAATAAGGTTGTAACATAACAAAATGTGGAAAAAGTGATGAACTGTGAATATTTTCCGGATGTACTGTATGTAAAATTCTAACCATCACAATAAACTGAACTTGGTGTTTTAATTAGATGTAAAAAAATAATCAAAATTAACAGGAAGAAACATTGGAAGTCTATCAGTATATCTGTAAAGAATCTGTACAATACAGGAGTTTTACTTGTCAAATGGAAGGACTGAAATAATTTTACTTTTTGATGATGTATAAATCAATTAGATACAGATTTCCATTTGTTTAGTGACATTATGACTCTTATACTTGATTTAAACTTCTGGGTTTCTCTCCACAACAATCCAAGCTTAAAAAATATTCTCTAGCCGGCAGCATAACAAAAGTTAATGGTTCTGTTTATGATTTCCAACTGAAAATGGTTACATTCACAATCATTAAAGCTGATTTATGAACTTTTTCTTACCATTCACTTACAAATGGAAGACATTCATAATTTGTGCTGGGATTAAAGCATATTCAGTTCTGTAAAATGTTCAGCTCCTGGACTGATGTGCTGAAAGCAATTTTGCAGCTGAAATTGCTGGAGCTTTAATTGTTGAACATTTACAAAAAAAAAAAAAAAAAAAATTGCCATTCCCAATGATTATGATTTTGAGACATGCTTCCATGTGGTTTTTGTGTCCCTTTTGCCTGAATAACTCCTGCATTATGTCCCTCAGCGCAGCAAATCAGGCGCTCTACCTTTTTTGAAAGGGTCTAATCCTCTTTAATTTGTGATTACTCGTAATTCAAATGGCAGCCCACTAAGGCATGGGAAAGTGATTGTTTAAGTGTCCTCCTCCGCTTTGGGTTTTTTGCAACCTTAACGCCTGATCGCAGTGGAATGTGAACATATCGTATGTATATCCTGAGCTCTCATGGTGGCATTCAAGTAAATTACCAAAGAAATCGCTGTAGAGAATATTTTGGCATCAATCATTGAGCGTAAATTGCTAAATAGCTGGGAGTCCTCTTAGCATTCGGAGGGTGATTTCGCTAGCTTTCTTGTGTCGGATGATTTCAGCCACTCTGACAAATTAGAATGATAACGGATTTCATGTAGCACACAATAAGTGTGTTTTTTGTTAAGGCAGAAATGACTTGAGCTCAAGGAATGAATTAGGTGATTAACTCCAAACAGCAGCAAAACATCTGGGTGAAAACAGGCCTCACAGGCCTGGATTTTATGGAGTAAACGGTGACAAGATTCAGTAAATACTTAAAAACTTAAAATTAACTTTGATACATCATTTATCAAATAGAATAGGAAGAACATGCATAGAAAATATACTAAATGTACGTTTGGTTACACATGTCATTACTAACAATGTTGTTTTTTATTTAGAAAAAGTAAAAATATATGTTCCAGTCTTGGTGTGGGTTTTTATTTATTCGCCAGCCTTTCTAATATAAAACAGTGGGTGGGGCTAACACTGCTTCGCTCAATAGTATTAGTCTAAAGTTGACTTTCTGTCCAAATTAATCAATCAGATATACATTTGTTTGACATGCCATGAAGATAGTTTGATTTATTTCATGCTGTCCAACACCATATAGTGCTAAATGTTCCCAAATCCAGTTCAAATCAAGCCATTAAATAATTATTTATACATTTCAGAAAACCGTATTTCAATTATAGCTGCATTATCCTACCAAATAGCTACTTTCATGTGCTTTCAAAAAGTACAATAATTCAATAAATTGATAAATACATAATTAAATAATTACTTGAATATGTGTTTAAGAAATATTTTACAAAGAAATACATATTTCAATCAAAAAAAAATTTTTTCTCCAGTTTAAATCATTTCATGATGCACTGGAAAACAGCACACTTCAAATTCTCATTTATTATACATATTATGTGTAAAAATGTTGACAAATGTATTTATATCCAACTCAATATTAACTATGCCACATTTAATAAATATTTGAGATATTTCTTATATTGTGGCACTTTTGGCACCCCATACATGGATCCACGTGACAAACTTTACCACAAAGTCACTTCCTGAAGTTTGAGTATTCAGATTCCACACACACTTACCTGGAAACTTGGAAATGCAGAAAGTACCACAGTGAATAAATTAACACGATATGATCCCGTTCAGTTTCTTCATACGGATTCAGTTTATTCTGTCTATATTGCTGGTTGCTATTAATTTTGAGAACCTAGGAAGTTGCACAGGGCGACATTTCAGGTTAAAAGAACCACAAAGTAACACAAATAAAGTTAGTAAACTTGCACCTGCTTATTCCTCGCTTATTTTCGTAGCAGCTCGTTGGCGACAAGGCAGCTCATTTAGCCGAGGCGTGAAGGAGAAAGTTCCGCCCTACCTGCTCGTAGCAAGTCTCCCAGGTGAGGTTCAGAAGGCAGGAGGAGGAGAACAGCTCATCTTCGGTCCGACCATAACCTTCCATGGTGAGCCAGCCAGCCAGCCAGCCGCCTCTGTCGGAGGAGGGAGTCGGAGGAGATTCTTGGTTTTTGCTCTGTAAGTCTTCCCTCGACGAGTGCCTCTTCTGTTCTTGCTCTCAGCCCCGCTCAGCTCGGCTCAGCTGTGTGGACGGTATCAGTGGAACAGCGGCGGTATGCAGGCTGCTGCTTCTTTGGTCACGTGGTTTGTTCTCTCCCCAAAAGCAGAGGTAGGATGCGTTTGGGTGCGGTCCCCCTCCCCTCGAAAACACATCCTCCTGCAGGTGTCAGCTGAGGGTCAACGCTGCTCACAACATCATGAAAGCTGCTTTTGTTTCATAAACTTTTAGCTATTCGGATTTGCTACTGCAGACCAAAATTAAAGGGAGAAAACATACACAATTGATTTGATTTTCTCTTAATTGGCTCTCTGGTTGATCCTAAATATATTTCAATTTTCTCAATGTTCTTAAACATTCAAGTTCCAGCTACTGCAAAACGATTCTTACAAGTATTTAGTTAGTTTTAGTACCACATGACTTAGTGTTTGGGACAATCCTCTTAACTGTACATCTAAACAACTCAGTGTCATTTTTAATATAATTTGTTTAAATAATTTACAGTTGTAACAGTCCTCATATTGTACTTCTTCAGTCAGATTTTACATTTATTTTGGACGTATTCTATAAATATTGTTGCATACATTGGGCATTTCTCCTCTTACAAACCACAAATGACTACCTCTTTGTGATCAACCAAAACAATTGCAAAATACAAAATCTTTGGCTAGTAACATACCAAATTATTTGTATTTAAACAAAATAAAAGAAATAACAAAATGATCATGTGTGACCTGTGTACTTACTCTTTTCTTTTCCCTCCTTGACGTTGACAAAAGGTACAAAAATTCAACTAGCCACCTTTTTGACATTGCTATGTTTAGAATACAGTACTCTACTAGACACATTATTTTGTTTTAAATCATGATAGAATTTGAATATAACTCTAAGGCTAAAGGGATATGCAAGCTGACAAAATATTACTGAAATATTACAAACCACGGTCTTACATGTACAGGTATTGTGCGTTTCTTCCTGGTCTTCAATGACATCTCTCTCACCCTCCTGCTGGCTTTGTTATACAGTCTGCTATAGGCTAACATCCATCTTTATCATTCGTCTTCCTTCACAAAGACTGCTGACATTAAATTTTCTTAGTAAAGCTAAGCCTGGAATTCAGCATGGGCAGAAGTTGAATCATGTGGTATAAGTGAAAACCATTTGCATATATATGGTTTTACAGGAGATGATGTAGCAAAATCAAATGTATAATCCGAGGTTTTTACCTACTACTATAATCTGCCAATAGCTATTTCAGATACCCAGTTGTAACACAGAATAATATACACCTCATTTTCTCCTTATTATGGTGCGTTATCGGAAAGGCATAAAACTTAGATTAGAAAAAAATGACACAGCCACATGCAGCTGGCAGAGACACGCAGGCTAATTTAGTGATTCTCAAATCAGCCGGTCTTTCTGAAGGAAAAAAAAAGAACAAGCATGAATCAAACAGAAGGTGACAGACTGTTTTTCTTGTAATTGGGTAAATCTTAAAAGTGCCGATACAAAAACAGAAAACGTAAAAAGAAACAAAAAACTTAGTGGATATACTTACAAGTTATTTAAATGTCTCCAGGGAAAGTCATTAAGTTTCCTTTCTTACACATACAGCTTTTCTGATTTGCACAGTGCGTAGAAGTAGTAGAAACCATCCATCCATCCATCCATTTTCTGTTCACCCTTTGTCGGGAGGGTTGCTGGTGCCCATCTCCAGCTACGTTCCGGGTGAGAGGCGGGGTACACCCTGGACAGGTCACCAGTCTGTCGCAGGGACACACAGGACAAACAACCATACACTCACACCTAGGGACAATTTGGAGAGGCCAATTAACCTGACAGTCATGTTTTTGGACTGTGGGAGGAAGCCGGA
>CAEGAE010074947.1:0-15142 GCA_903067095.1 Girardinus metallicus
CTGGTTGGTTAACCGCTAAAGCTCCGACCAACCGGGAACACATACAATAACTTTACAGGGAAGACAGAGCCACACGCAAGGATGTAAAAGCCGCACAAAATTCTCTGTCCACAAATATAAATCATTCTCACCGCCCCCTCAACGCACCTCTGAAAACGACACCACAAGTTATTTCTGTGGTTCAGCTGCTCAACCAGAGCTAACGCGGTTCGTTTTAAACTCTTTCCTTGATCAAAAACTCTGGAAAGAAACATAATTCCTCAAAGAGGGTTGATGTAAATATCCATACAGGTGAGCCTGTGTCCAGTTTGAGTGAAAGGAGGCGCGCGATCCCGCTGTTGCAGCGCGAGAAGCAACGCGCAGAGGCGCCAGCGATGTGATTGGTCCAGCTTTAAATGCGTAAACTATAAATCTTTCTTCCAAACACATATCTTTTAGCTTTTAGGAATAAATCTGCTCCGTCAGTGAAACGCTCAGAGCATTGCCCATTTCTTATTTTCCATGCTTCTGTCTGCCTCCCACAACTAACTAACCCTAACCCACTTCAACTCAGTCCAACAGTTGTGGATTTGATTCCAGCTTTGGACATTTTAAAATATGTGGAGCTCCATACATTTATCTAAACTTTGTACCAGTCTAACCAACCAACCAACCATCAACTCACTCTGTCTAACCAACCATTCTGTGTTACCAACCAACCAACCAATCAGTATAGCCAACCAACCAGTCTAAACAGTGTGGAAATATAGCTGGTAAAATCACTGGGAACATTTTTGATACTTAGTGAATACTGAATGGAAACCATGAAGCTCACAGAAATCAGAGCCATGTGAACCTGGGGCTCTATCATACGTTCTCATTGGCAGGTGGATTCAGCTCCAGCATGCTCTCATCGCATCGAGGCGCGACTGCAGGTCGTAGTAGCGGCGGGGGCGCAGCTTCGGCTGCTCCCGTTGGGGGTGCTGTTGGGCCAGGCAGCAGCCTTCTGGAAATCGATCCGGTCATCCTGATCCAGCTGCTGGACCTGAAGGAGCGCAGCAGCGTGGAATCTCTGTGGGGCCTCCAGCCTCGGCCTCCGGTGTCTCTGCTCCACAGCCAAGGTCAGGGCACAAAACCTAAATCATTGTGAAAGAGATGGATACTCAGAATTTCTCTTAAATAAAATGTGACTATGTAGCTCAGATTAAAGCCTGACTTTTAGTCACATTTGACAGTTATGCAGATTTTTATTTCTTTTAATATTTTTACAATTAAAAGATTTTTCTGTATAAAAAAATCTTTATACTCAAGAATAGATTTACTTTAAAATCATGAGTTATAATCGACAAAAAAAAAAAAAAAACATTTGTTGCCCTGTTACATGAAAACACAAAGTCTTATCGAGTATTTTAGTCTAGAGTTCTAATGCAAATATCTTAGTAACCATAAAATAAGGCAAAACTAACTTACAAGTAAATCTTGAAAAATATATAGAAGCTTGTTTTAAGTTGATAATTACTTAATATTGATTAAAATCTTCTACTTCATCTAGCAAATTATAAGTGAAATAATCTGCCAGTGGAACTATAGTTTTTAATTAGTATAAAGGAATTATTGCTTTAAGACAACATATCTTTATCTTGTTGAAAGTTACTAGCTTGTTTGCAGGGAAAGCTGTTGAGCTGTTACATTACGACAGCACATAATAAAAGCCAGACATGATTTCTGTACTCTGAAAAACAGCAAAACAGCAGGTCAGTCTAATTAGCTACTGGCAGGAATATTAACTAAGTAAAATAAATCCAAACTTTTTAAAAATTATAATAAATGCTACATTTCAAGCATAGAATGTTTTTTTAGATATATTTTCTGAAATAGAGAGTAATAAATTCCTATTGACATAATCATGCAAAAATGAATGTTTGACCGCTAATATGTTCTAATATCTGCCCCCTATTCACATAAGGATATTAGCTATTCAGCTCAGAACACAGATATATTTCAAATACACAAAAAATAAACAAAAACTACTCAACAAAATATCAGCTTATTCGATGCCATGTCACTTCATCATATTTATTTTCTAATTTCTTTCAAATGAAGACAGATATTTTAAAGTATTTTCTGTCTTAAAGATACATTTGTTGTATTTGTACTAAATACATTATTGTTTCTTTTAGTGATCCTAAATAAATCCCTGAGATAAAATTTGGAAATAAGCAGACCTCGAATTTTCACAACTTCTGAGCAAAACTACAACCTCATTAGGGCTGGATGAGATGGTTGAGAACCTTATTTCAATAAAAGAGTTTATACTGTCTATATACTGTTTATACGGTCTATACTGATAATTACTGATTTTGTTTGTTGTCAGTATCTAAAATACTGTCAAACTATATACCTACTTTTAAGCAGTTATGAGGCACAGTAGCAAAACCTAAACTGCTGCTGTGCAAGTTACTCAATAGGTTGTTGTTAAGTAGCCAAAGTTGTGGGAAACTTCAAACTGTTGGTAATCCATCAGGTTATTATTAGTTAACCAAAGAGCGAGTGAGTTAGTCGATGTCACCAACCACAAAACGTTAAGCGGCTAAAGCCTTTCCTCTCCCTACATCTCGCAGAATGCCGTGTGGTTCTGGAATATTCTGTATATTGAATATTCTATTGGATTCCTTTTTTTTGTTCTGGTTGTCTGCAGCCCATGCTCACTCCAGAAAAGAGCGGGAGCGGCGGCCACAGGTGGTGCGGCGATCAGCTCCGGACTCAGGCGTGTTGATCCGCCTCAAGGCTCAGATGGCGGAGGTCCGCAGCAAGATGGCCGACGTCAAGAGTCAAGTTCTGGAGACGCGCGAGTCTGGGAAGCCCAGACCCGGCCCATCTTGTGGCTTCAGCATGGAGGAGGCTTCGACTCATTCTGCCAGTCCGGAGCTGCCGGCTTGCCACAAGGGTGAGGCTCTGGAGCAGGTGGGGCGAGGAGCTGCGACCCGGGCCAAGGCCGGCCGACCCAGTAAGGACTCTGTCAAAAAAACTCTCATCATCTGCTTTTGTTTGTTCAAAATAGTTTAAAGTAGGAAAGCAGTTAACCAGCAAAGTGCACTGATGCAGAGGCAGAGTTTAAGGCTGGAAGTAAATATTAATGCAGCTCTTCTAGAGCTGTTGTCATCATGAACTACATATTTTACACTTATGTTAGCAGTTATCGGTCCCTGCTGCTCCTCAAAATATCCAGGATCATTTTTACTTTAAAGTGTTACGAAATGGGATTTCTCTAGACCTGGAGCAGGAATATTTGACTCGTCTTAGAAAAATGTTCCAAAGCAACAAGCCATCCATTCATTTGTCTGTAAAGCATCTATCTACCTATTCATCCATCTGTTATTTTGACAATATGTTACGAAGTTGTTACATTCTGCAGATTTTGCATTTAACCGCTTAAGTCTTTTTTGTACAAAATTAGAAATGCACTAAAAATGCAAATAATCAAATAAATATTTTTTTTAAATAAGAAAATAATTTTATTCCCTAAAAAGCAACAACACAGCAGCACTTTAGCTTACATTTTATCATTTGTTGCAAATAATGCATCTGCAGCTGGAAGATATTTCTAACATCAGTATATGAAAAGCCTAAGCCTTTCTGCTGGACGTAACGTCAGTAAGGTGTTGGGCTGATCTGTTGATAATTTTTTAATTTAAGCAATTAATATTTAGACAGCAGAATGTGCTTAATAGATTTTTTCTTTACAGCACTTGAACCAAGTGAAGCTAAAACTTTGTCATTTGTGTTCTAGGCAGAATATATTTACAAAGTTGTTTTTTTTTATCTTAAATGCAAAATCTGTATATTTTTTGTACAGCTTTATGAGGTAATTGCCTTTTTTGAGTCTGCATACTACAGCTAATAATTAATTGATTACCAAATGTTGACAATTATTTAAATAATCGGTTAATAATTACTAATCACAATTAATCCGTTTCAGCCCTTGAGATATTATTACAAAAGAAGAGAAGAAACTCCTGTGATCTGGTCTTAATTAATGGATCATGAAATCAAACCTGTTTGTATAATTAAATTATCCTAAAGCTGGCATTGTATTATATTAAAACGTGACATTATCCCTAGATTGTTCCAGCGTGCTTTTCTGTCTGCAGCCAGGAAGTCTCTGTCTCCCGTTCTGGACAGCAGCGGAGGGTCTCTGCTTGTGAAAAGGAGGAGTTCTGAGGACATGAAGGACGACCTCAGAGGAGCAGAGTCCGCTGCAGAGCTCAGCCTGCATCCTAAAGATGGGACAGGAGCTGGAGAGGGTTAGTCCAGCTTTTCAAGTTCTTTTCTAACCCAATAAAGTTTTTTGGATAATTAGAATTAGGGATAGCAGAGAAAAGCTGCAACTGTACTTCATTCTTCCAATAGCAGCCAGTACAGTGAGAGTTTAAACATTTGTTAAGTCAGATAAACTGCTGTTTAGCTTTAAATTGTTCTCCACAATGTTCTGAGGGATTATGGAGAACATCCTGTTTTTAAAGCCAGGTTCTACTTGACTTATAAATATTTCTTAAGTGTAACTCTAAAACAATCCACTCTGCTCTCTGTACTGTTGAAGTACAGCTGAAAATAGTAGATGATTCTTGAGTGGCTCATCTGTTTTTGGTTTGGCATAATGCAGCTCTCGTCTCTTAACGTTCTTACTTTCTGCACAGCGTTGTGTGTACATATTTTTTTCTTTTACAAACATTGAATTTTATTGATTTCTATGGAGCCCTCTAGGGGACATGGGGAAAAATGTTTCTATTGCGTTCCCTCACAATATGCTTACTGCAATATTTGCTGGTCTGTTTTTTATAAAGTCACAAAAGTCAATTTAAAATTTCAAATGTATGCACATTTAAAGAACCTCATGTTTATTCCTAACTCTTTGGTGCAAAACCTGATTGAAAATCGATTGATTCACAGTCTGTTTGTGTAAAGCTGCAATGGAACTGCACATGTAAGCATCCCTTTAAACCATGCAGACTACCAACACAAAAGAGACACAATCAAAACTGTCAGATGACTCATTACCCCGTGATAATAACCCAGAAATAGTCCAAAAAGTTTGGATGCATTTTTTCTTCTTTCCTACTTACGGAAATCTTCTGTTTATATCTTCTGTGGTGAATTTCTATCCTAAAGAAAAAGATAAAAAACTTCAGATATTTCACAACGAGATATTAACATACATGGAAAAACCTCACGAAAGCCTTTTATAATAGCAGAAAGTGTGATGGCTACTGTAAGAAAGGCTTGCAGTATTCAATTATGCCGCATGAACTAATCAGTACATTATTGGGAGAGAATGCAAAACCTTTTGCAAGGTAACGCAAAAGAAAAAAAAATCCCCATGTCCCCTATGGGGCTCCGTAGGTTTCAACTTCAGATTTGCTAAGTTGTCAAATTTATTTCGATGGTTTCAGTTATTAGTTATTTTTTCTCTTTTTTATGAGAATTATTTACACCAAAAACAGAAACAACAAATTTGTCCGCAACATATAAAAAGACAACTATCTCCTGAAAAGCTTGAAACTTACAAAGGTTTCATGCCATCTCTCAATATTTATTGAAGAATTAATCCAAGTCAGACTTTCCTTCTTATTTTAGTTCAATATTTTAAATAACTGAACAACAAATATTGGAAATCTTTATGCTTGTCACAATAACAAATTTTGCTGGATGATAAATTGTTCCAGAATTTATTGCAATAAACAATAAAATTGTTTTGAGACCATTTTTAAGTAATGTAATGGCAAAATGATGATGCAAGAACACATTCTAAAGGATCAGTAAACTTTACATTCTAATGAACATTTAACACTGGGACTGGAAGACATTTTAAATATCCAAAATAAATAAACAAAACAACAAATAAAATACATTTTTAACTATTTGTAAACAAAATTGAGACCAATGCACCAGACCGAAGACTTTTATCATCCAATTTTTGTTAGAGAGAAAAAAAAGAGATAAACGATAAATCATACCAATGAAAATTATTGTTTTTTTTAATTTATCATGCAGTTAATTGATTTATTGATTATTGTGACAAGCCTAGAAACGTTAATATCTTGTGACACTACCTTTTGCAGTGATCATGATTGCAGGACACTTCAGCCCTGGAGGACTGAAGTTGAATATCCTCGCTTAGCCCATTGAGATATTTCCATAGATATTCAATATGTGTACAAGGTGTCCATGCATCCTTAAAAAGTCTTAATTTCAGGTATTTAAAATGGAAGTCTTAAAATGTCTTAAACTGTTTGTTTTTTTTAAAGTGAGTTTGCCTGTAAAATGTTTATCTCAGTTGTGAAATTTCATTCTCGACAGGACAATTTAATCATACAATGGCATATCTGGGACATTGTAGATATAAAAAAAAGGGAGTAAATTTCCACCTAAAATTTTTTTGATTAATCTCAGAAATTTTCTAGAAAGAAAATGTAAATTGCTTAGATTCAAAAGTTAAACAATTTTACTTTTGTAAATGTGCCGTTCCTTCAGAAAATGAACCTTCAGAATGTTGACTCACATCTTATGGGCAGTACATTGTTACCTAGCAGCCCAAGCAGAGCTCCCGCATGTTTGATCATTTGTTTTACCGCTGCATGCACTGGAAAATGACTGCTGGAAATGTGTTTTGTTGTTCATTTACCGTTCAGAAGCCACTTGCTGCATTCTTTTTGCTTGTACAGGAGGCTCTTCTGATGCTTTTCAAAGATGTGTGTATAGGTGCATCTGTTTGCATCCATTTTCATGTAAGAATGTTTGGAAAAGAGCTCAAAATAGCAGATTTCAGCAGACTAACATCTAATCTGAGAATTATTATGTGCAAAGCATGTAATGAACCTGTATCGCCCATAGGCCCATCCTAAACTGTTCAAGGATAAATAATAGGTCACCTTTAAATCTGACTTCAGACCTCCTCTAACAGAGCAAAGCATGTTTTCTCTTTCTGAATGCTGGACTTGTTTAGCTTAATTTACTGCTGCTACATTTTAATTGCTTATTGATGCATTATGTTACCAAACCTTTGATTTGTTCATCATGTTCTGTATTTTAAAAACTAAATCAGAACTGCATTTCCATCTTGATCTGTTCCAGGAGAGCTCCAGTCTGAAGCCACCAGTGGACCCCTTGTGTCTCTGAGCTCCTCGTCAGATCATGCCTCCACCAGCACCAAGCAAAAGTGCTCAGCAGAGAAACAGCTGTATGGCGCGTTGGGGTCAAGAGACGAGATCTTCTCCCTGGGAGGACCGAGCTACATAACTACCAGCAAGGCCTGCAACGGCAGGACTCTGGGGTGCCAGTCACACTCTCCTCTTGCTGCAGTAAACAACATCACCTCTGTAAATCATCAAATAATTTTTTCATTTCCTCCCGCTATAGGGCCACTGTGTTGGAGTGTGAGCCGGAAAGCTCGAGAAACTCCCATCAGTCCCTGCTTGAGGGAATTTCTGCACCAGCGCAGTCAAATGAGGGTGGGTTCAGCAGATCTATGTAGCATTAGCTGCTAAATACAGCTAGTCAGCGGTTTAAAGCTGTTTTGTTTAATATACTTGCAAATGTTGGGAGTGAACTGAACAAAAATCTTTAATAAGCCTTTTGTATAGGGCTGGTCAATAAATCAATAACAATACATATCACAACAGACACATAGTATGAATAAATAAATCGTCTGAGAGAATATTCAATATACAATATATATGGAATATTCATTGAACTCTGATCCAGAATAGAACAGCACTCTGGAAGATGTAGGGAGAGGAAAGATTTTAGCCTCTCAACCTCTGACAGCCTGCAAAGCAGGACTGGTGGCATCAACTATCTCACACTTTGCTGGCCTAGCGACTCTCACTCTTTGGTTGCCTAGCGACTCTCACTCTTTGGTTTCCTAGAGACTCTCACTCTTTGGTTTCCTAGCAGCTCACTTGCTCTTTGTTTGCTTAGCAACAACTTGTTGTCATTCCATTTCATTTCCATTCGCATGAATGTTTATTTTTTCTGTTCTGACTTTGTACCAAATGCTGGATGACAAAACTTTTTAATCTGGCACATTGGTGTCAACTAGACCCTTATTTGAAGGACAATTTTTATTGAAGAGAGGTCATTATTAAATTTATTTGTCATTTCAGTTGTTTTGTTTATTTTTTAGATATTCAAAATGTCCAGGCTTGAATATTCATTAGAAATTAAAGTTTATTCATATTTGAGACATTGTACTTGCAGTATTATGCAATTTCCTTTATGTTACTTTAAAATGGTCTCAAAAATATTATTGTTTATCGCATTAACTAGACAATTTATTGTCTAGCAAAATATTGTCGTGCCAGTCCTGCTTGTGAGTGAAGTAAACAAAAATCTTTAGTAAGCCTGTTGCAATAACTCAACATGGTTACTTAAAACAAGCTTGACTTTCTCCATTTACATGATTTATTGGTTTTGTCTTTTCTCTCTTTCTTTCTACCAAAAACTGGATGACACAAGTCTTCAGTCTGGTGCATTGGTTTCAGCTAGCCCTTATTTTGAAGGACAGTTTTGTTTACAGAAACTTCAGCATCCATTTTTATATGTTGTTTTGGTTGTTTTATTTATTTATTTAGATTATTTAAAGCTGCAGCATGTGACTTTTTTGAAGCCAGAACATTTGAACAAGCTCCTAAAAGCCCCTTTGCCCTCATTTATTGCAATAACTTCTGGACAAAATTTATTAAAGTGACAGGCCTAATTCTTAATGTGAAATTATGTGTTTATTTAGCATTGATGGGTCATTTCCCAAAAAGGCAAAGCCAACATTAAAAGACAGACATTCTGTTAATTCAGCTGTTGGTTTTGGCTGAGAGGGTGAAAAAAAATAAATTTTCCAATTTTCATCCATCCATCCACTTCCTTCCGCTTTATCCGGGGTCGGGTCGCGGGGTAGCAACTTAATAAGGGAGGCCCAGACTTCCCTCTCCCCAGCCACTTCTTCCAGCTCTTTCTCTATTTTTTTAAATTAAAATGTCAAAATGTGTTGTTTGTAGATCAGTCGTCATCTGTGTTGGTAGCAGCAACCAGCAGTGACAGCGACACCGAGGACGAGGCTCTGCAGAGCAGCAACTCCCGATATGACAACCACACTCCTCCCTGTACAGGTGACTCACATCACCCATGAAAAACATGAAAAATCGCACATCAAAACTTCTGTTTTCATCAATTACAAGTTTAGACAGATTACTCTGGGTTGGAGATGTACAAGGATTTAAAAAAAAAGTCATGAAATTCTACCAACATTTTGCCAATTCTTGGTAATAAGAATTTGTGGCCTTCTTCTGACCGCTCAAAAGTAAAGAAAAAAAAATACGTTATTTGAGTGCTCCATTTAAGAATTAACCAACTTAGGAAAAAAATAAAACTACTCCTATAACTAATAAAAACTAAGCCAGAACTAAACAAAATGTAGCTAATATCTCATAAAAACTAGCAAACACACTCTAAAAACTATTTTTTTTTTGTTTTTAAACTAAATTAGACAAATATTTACAATGAAATAAGACCAAACTATAATTACAAGCCCAAAACTATTATAACCCTGCAGTGAACCAATAAAAATCTAAATTTGAATACAAATTGACCTAAACTTTGAATTTTCATCAGAACTTGTGCTGCACCGTTTAAAGAATCACCATAGTCCAGAGTTGAGATAGCAGAAAGATGGATGGTTTTTCTGCATCATGCTGAGATGGTATATTTCTAATTTTGCAATACTGTGTAGATGAGAGAAGACTTCTTAGAAAACCTGTTTTATAGGTAAACATGTCCTGGTCCACTATAAGGTTCTTTACATTCATAATGGAAGACGAATGCTGTTCTCCAGATACCGTTTAACATTAAAAGAGTAATAAAATCAAATATAGAAACACTTGACTGGACATTTTAAAAAAGTCTACTTTTCTGTAGTTTTGTTTCTGCTACATGCTTGGTAACTTAACATTAGTTAAAAATTTTATATGGAAAGTAATTTCAACATTTTAGATCAAAGAATTTGTTTGAAAATATTCCCAAACCTTATTTGGAAAATGATGCGCTGGACATTAAAAACCTTATAGTTTAACCTTCCCATTATTTTCAAAGTTGCGTAGTCCCTATTTTCATTTACTCTGTTCCCTTTCTGTGAGAAACATTCTGGGAAATATGTACTTTTACTATATTGTACTTTTTACTTAAGTAATTTTATTATAAAGTATTATTACTCTTGAGTAAGCTTCCTGGATACTCTACCCTCTGTTCTTCAGTGTTTTAATGAAGAACAACATTCAGTTGAAGAACAACTTGTTTTTACCAAGGATTCTTGAGACACAGACACACCTGTAGTTTTTCTTAGTTTCATACATTTTATATTGAAAGAAAGTGATTTGAAAAACATTTATTTCATCTGATATTATTTTGTAATTGCTTTTATATGATTTGTTTTTGTCTTTAACATACCAACATTTCCTCATACCGTAAATTCCAGATTACAGAGTGCACCTGATTAAAAGCCTCATCCTTAAATTTTAGAAAGAAAATTTACAGGCTGCGACGGATTTTAAGCCGCAGGCATCCCACTTATTCTATTCCTGTGTATTCTATTTACAAAGAAAGATATTACACTTGACGATATTTTTAACTTTTAATTTAATCCATATACATAGACCATATAACATAAACAAATACATATTGCAAATCCTTTCTTTCGCACAGTGCCTGTAATACGGCTGTACGTACCAGTAAGACAAATTATGTTGCTTATGGGGCGCCACTAGAACCGCAACGCTTTCCAGGTCACGAGCCCCTCTCAGGGCGAACCCACCACTGTGCAGCCACATCCCCAACGTGTTACATGCATTATGTGTGTGTTGCTGTTGGACAAAAACAGCACAAACCTAGGCCACAGAAATACTGGCCATATGCGCATGGTTCACAAAAACAAAGGATCTAATAGTTGTTGTGTTTTTTTTTGTTGTTTTTTTTTACAAATTATACTAAATAATAAAGACAGATAAGCAAAGCCTATCCTTGCGATCCACCGGAGGTGGAGGGTGGAGATCCCCAGGTTCAGATGATGTGTCTGAGACTTCCAGAGGAGGAGGAGGTGAAGCAACAATGCTTGCTTGATTTCTACTCTTTTGGCAAAGTTTCGACTTGATTTAACTGTTTAACTTGATGTTCAGGAAGAGCATGGCAGATGTCATGGCCAGCCAATTGAGTGACCCGTCAGCTCTTCGGTTCGTGAAACCACAGAAAAAAACAAACAAAAGAAAGCTGTTAAACTGGCAATCCTGCCAGAACCACACCCCACCTCTGGCGGTGTTCACTCAACCCCTCTTAGAACTACGGGGAGGTTAAAACTCTACTTATTAGTTTTTAGCTAGCTTCACTGCATAGTCATATGCAGTAACTATGCAGTCACTGCCTATGACTGCATGTGACAAGCTGCCAAATAAACAAAAGTAAACTAATGAATAACATTTAGGCATAGGATGTGCACACCCCCAAAGACTTACAGATGTGCCTCTACATACAAGATGTTTTGACACAAAATACCTTTTTTTTTCCCCACAATGTTGTTGGTAGAAGACGGTTTTATAATGAAAAAAAAAAATATTTTTATTTATTTATTTTTTTTACTTGAAGGAAAATCTCTAGGTATGCACAGTGTGTATAGCCATACAGCTGCAGGTGCTACTGGATTTACAATACCAGTCATTGAATTGTGGACATGCTCTTGATTTATAGCACAATTTCATTGGATCTCCTCAAACAACTCATCAATTTGATTGGTCTACTGTTATGACTCAATCAGTTAATCAGTTACTGAGTAACCTTTTTACCAAATACTTTTTTACTCTAACTTGAGTATTTTCTTAGACGGCTACTTTTTACTTTTACTTAAGTAGTGCT
The DNA here is from genome assembly GCA_903067095.1 of Girardinus metallicus. NCBI lineage: Eukaryota > Metazoa > Chordata > Actinopteri > Cyprinodontiformes > Poeciliidae > Girardinus > Girardinus metallicus. The sequence goes on from CAEGAE010074947.1 coordinate 11,929, forward strand.
ATCTTAAAAGTAGTAATATTTTGGCTACTCCACCCACCTCTGGGTGTTTAACATTTTTTCATGGGAACTTCATTAATGTGTATCAATGTTTGCTTTAAATAGAAATCATCAATTTTGAACCATGCAACTGTCACTGCTGGATTGTTTGGAAAGAATTCCTGAATTGGGAAAAAAGTGTTATTTACATAAGAAAGACCCATCTCTGCAGGATCAGACATGTTTTTTCTCTTTCATCCAGGAGAACCGCTCCTGTCCGATGACAATGGACTTCCTGCCATCAGGTGATGTCATAGGAGTCCAAACACAAAATCCACAATGGCCACAAACATTGAGGCATGTAGAGTATAAACACGAGGCAGAATCGTTCATCGGTGTCCTGCAGATTCTCAGACTGATAAAAGCAATATGTTCATGAGTGTGAGTAAACAAAGTCAGAGATCCAAGTCACAAACATACGTTCATTTATTTATTAAGTATTATCTTATGTAATTAAATATATGACCCTCTTTTGTTTATCATTGTATTTCTCACTTTCTCTGAGTTTGATTGGAATGGTTTTCATTATCCAGATGTTTTATAGTATCTTGTCCACACTGCAAAAACACAAAATCTTACCAAGTACCAAGCTGCTATGTAATGGCCCACTGCCCATTGATTGTGAAATACAGGCTACTGGATTTACAATACCAGTGTAATACCAGTGCAAATAGTACTATTTCTTAAGTATAAAGAAATTATCGACTCAAAATAAGCTCCTGTGTTCCTTGTAAGTTAGTTTTGTCTCAGTTTAAGTGTATTAAGATACTTGCACTAGAAACTAGTCTAAAATTCTTGGTAAGATTGAGTTTTTGCAGTTAATGAAAGTGCTCTGTTTTGTTTCTTTGTTGTTCCAGCAGGATCGCGATTTAAAGTATCAGTTTAGCAGATTATAACCTTCCAAAAGCTGAACTACACAGGTTTTTTTTCCCCTGTAATTTCTGAAGTTAACTATTGGAGTTTTTATTTATGGAACAGCATGGTGATTACAGTTATTCTCTTTTATTTGAAAACTGCTATGCTCAGATATGTACAATAAAACTTTGATGCTTTCTGCAGCTTTACAAACCAGATGTTTACTTTATCATCACTATGCGTTAGAAGCCACCTCACTTCATAAACTTGAAGTGTAATGATTTCTTTTGTTTTGTGTGAAAACTAAGAAATCTAAGTGTATTTTCTGTTAATTAGTAAGTAATAATCAAATGAAAATTGGATCTTGTCACTTTGATCGGCGGAGGCTCAGGGTTTAAAAGGCGGCATGATACAATGCGTGTAACATTTGCACCCACACCCAATACACAGTGAGGCAAAGAAGCTGGCTTTTATACCTGGAGCAATTTCACCACTCATACCAAGTAAAGGGGTAATCAAAACAAAACAAGAAATAAACATTATTTACACAAACCTAACACAAAAACAATAAATGGCACCAATAAATATTTACCTACATGCAAATCATTACAACTAATCTAATCTAAGGTCAGTCAAAGCATATATTTAACTTAATATAAATTTTATGTAAATACCCCTCCTAATTGACATGGTATGCACCATGAGCTTTTCAGCAGACCCTGGACCGTCTGTCTCCCTTTGCTGCTCCACCCTGCTGAGGAGACACACTGGGAAAGGTAAGCACTCAAACAATTAGCAATCTCAAATTAAACCCATAGAAGTTATCAGAAACAAACTTACATTTCCCCCCACATTCTCCCTGTACAGAAAAGATGGCCAGTCTCCCTACCTGAAGGAATGTTCAACTAAATGTCACAATGCATTTAGTTGAGGGAGGCTGGTCCCTAATCAAGAACTGTATCACAATGCAACTGAAATAAAGAACAAGAAACATTTGGTCTGTAAATAAACTAAACATAACATCAATACTCTTTTATTAGTGATGAACCCCTAGTCTCCAACACAGACTTACATGTGGAAAGTAATTCTAGGGACTTCAACTGGTTTGATGTGTTCTAATTTTTGAGCAGGTGTTAGAAATGTGAAGCACATCTTCAGCATTAAAGGTTGGTTATTATGTAACATGTTTTTGCTGCTGGCTTTTCTTGATGGAGTTATTTACACCTCAGTGCTCTGGATAAACAGAACAGAAGCAGATAATAGAGGTCGATGCTGTAATCTTAGCTATATTACCCTTATTGACATTAGGATGTGTTACACCTTTCTGGTCTTCTAACTCATCCAATCCTTAAATATTGTTCTGTCATTAGTTTACGTTGTAAATATTTGAGTATATATTGGATAAGGCTGGCTTTAGACTGGAGTCCATGGCTTTGCTGACCCGACTAAAAATAGATTGAAGAAAAAATCAGTTGCCGTGTTTTTTCTGTTTCTGCATCTGAACAAATGGCAGCAGGATTCTCACCATGTAGTGTTGTCTGATTTCCATTTCTGCCAAAAGCTGCTTTTAGTTTGAATGTTCCAAGTATGCAACACACATTATTCTGTGGACATTTTTTGTCTAATAAATAAAATGTTTTATAGCACACAAAAAATAGTCTACGGCTTTTGTTTTTTTATCCCAAATGTATCAGCAAGATGAAAGATGAAACAGGTGTTTTCTGAATGCTGGAGCGTACAGTTAACATGCTGGAGGATGTTAACTTGGAAGTTTGTCAGGACAAAAGAAAAAAAAATAATATATGTGTAGCAAAGACCCATATGGCAACTACTGTAGCAACAGGAACAGTAGATTGGCTGTGGTCTTTTCCTCCAAATCCCATAGGACTTAATAGGACTTGTGGTCCTAACCCTTGCAAACACTGAGGCCCACTGTGTATTATTAAAATACTTGGATGTGACTGGATTTCTCACATCTGGTGGTTAAAACTCTGCAGTTCCCCTGGAGCTCTTACAGTGGGAAAAAAAGTATTTAGTCAGTCACCAATTGTGCAAGTTCTCCCACTTAAAAAGATGAGAGATGTCTGTAATTGACATCATAGGTAGACCTCAACTATGAGAGACAAAATGAGGAAAAAAATTCAGAAAATCACATTGTCTGATTTTTAAAGAATTTAAATAAGCAAGATAAAGAATTTGGTGAGCAAAAATCCCAGAAGCTTTGGGGGAACCTAGTGAAGGACCTGCAGAAAGCTGGGATCAAAGTTACAAAGGCTACCGTCAGTAACACACTACGCCACCAGGGACTCAGATCTTGCAGTGC
>CAEGAE010074964.1:0-18545 GCA_903067095.1 Girardinus metallicus
TTTCTTTGAGCTTCGTTTCCAAGTGACGCTAAAAGTTGGACGAAGCGCTGCTGAATTTACATGTCGCCATATCTTATGATTTGTGTAGCGGATTTCTGTTACTGACGATTAAACAGACATCTTCTCCCGCTCAGAGAAAACCACTGCGCATGTCTTGGAGCTCCGCGTGCGAGTGACAGGAGGAGGCGATGGGTGACAACAGACACGTAATTAGTAAGTCGAGTTACTGCTTGGATTTTACATTGTTCCGAAAAAAAGAAAGAAAACAAGCGCAATGCGACTTGGATGTAACGAGTAACGCGATGGTTTTGTAGAAATGTAGTGAAGTAGAAAGTACAGATACTTACTGTAAAATGTAGTGGAGTAAAAGTCGAAAGTATCATTATTAAATCTATTTAAGTAAAGTACAGATGCACGAAAACTGTACTTAAGTACTTCCCATCACTGGAAAACACCCATAGAGTAAAATTACAAAGGAGAGTCAAAAAATTTTAAAGGGAATCAGAATTGAATTACAAGGATCTGATACAAATATCAATGATACGAAACGAACGCTGGAATTATAAATGCTCATCAAGTAAAGGCAATTAAAAATGGCAAAAATAAACTTATTAGTTCCTTTTACACAAACAACAGTAAAACAACATTTACCTGGTTGGTACTCGGTGTGTCTGAAATATCATTCATGCTTCGGCTCTGGGCAGGATCTGTGGAGAAAGAGCAGACTTATTCTGGTATCACAGAAATGTTCAAATGTAGTTAACAGGATCAACAGTTGTTTACATTATATATTGAAACGTGCCGAGCCATTACATCAAGGTACAGGTAGGGCAACAAGGTTCTCAACAAAGCAGATCAACAAAGTATCAAGCACAGGTTGTGAATACTTGCATAAACACGATTTCTGTAACGTGAAGTCTGTAACGTAAAATATGTGTGAATACTTTCCGGATGCACCGTAAATTATGTGAAGCACACATGGATCTTTCCATGCGTGCACATCGAAAGCATTCTTAAGTGTTGCAATCATGTAGTTGCCAGAGGTGGAATTTGTGGAAAATGCTGTTGATTAAATCAAAGAATAACACATTCAACTTAAGAAACTGAGAAGTTTAAAAGGTTGCGAAGAAGTACCATATGTGTGTTATTGCATTGAATACTTTAGAAAAATCCAGCCTTTCATTTGAGTACAGGTTTGTCAAATAACTGGAAAATTACTATTCTTTCAGGTGACAATAGTAGCACTAGGCGATTCCTTTTTTCTTTCACAGATCATCTGTCTTATGATTATACTGTCACGATATGGCGACAATTTTAACAAAAATATGTAAAGAATTAAAATTATATACTGCAGCTTGAATAAAATGTAACTACATAGCATTTTTTGAGAAGTCTGGATTGTTTTCTGTATATTTTGCACGTTGTCTGTGACTGTTGCAAGTGGGAAGAGACATTTCAATGAGATAAAACTAATAATAATAAAAAATTTAATCAACCTATTTGCATGCAGTATGTGGACTGTTGCATGTAAAATTCACTAGCAGTAAATACTGTGTTAGTATCAGTATTGGACCAAACAAAGCATGGCAGTTGCAAGCCTTTAAAATTGTGATGCTTTTGATGGGTCAGATAGACTCAAGAAACTGTAACAGTAGTTGTGTGTGTGGGGAGGGAAATCTAATTTTTTGTCACGGGGCCCAAGATTCCTGGCGGCACCCCTGCTGTGTATATTTATTGATTTATTAAAGTGCCATGACAGTAGAGTGTTTTCTGCAGCACTCCACACCAAACCACTGCAAGAATGGGCGAGCTGTTAATTGCAACTCTGTAGCGATTCATAAATTTTGTTTAGGCTGTTTAACAGGCACCACTAGCTCCATTTAATAAACACAGCGGGGTTTGTTTTCAGTAGGATAGCAGATATCATTGGACATAGCTGTGTTACACCCCTAATTATTTTATTTTCTTTCATATATGGCTAGAACATATGCATTGTATATGTGTGTGTGTGGTTGAGACTCACGCAGGCGGCCAAGGCTGCTTGACTGCTGAGAGCGTAGGTCTTCGTTGGAGCGATGGATCCCGGAAGCTGAGCTAGTGCTACGAGTCAGATTGACCTGAGGACTACGGTCTGACAGACCAGCAGCAGATATGGAAACAATGAAAAGAGAAGAGCTGATTTCACAAGGAGAGAGGGGCAACTGGTGATCATGATGGCAGAAAATAACTTGGAAATGATCAAGAACTTATAGACTTTCTTTGTTGATTTGTAAATGAAAATATAAACTCTTACTGGAGGGCATGTTGGAGGACTTTCCGATGTCTGCCAGCGAGCGATGAATTGGTTTCTTGGTCTGGTGACGATGCTTCCTGAGCAACACGAAGATGATCTTCTCCTTCAGATCCGGAGGAATGAGACCGTCGGCTATTTGGCGATCCACAATTTCCTCTGAGGCAAAATGTTTACTTATTTAGTATTCAGATTATTTAGCAATATTCCCCCAAGAGAACATGAACTCACTGTCTCCTTATGAGAATATTTGGAGTTTTTACTACACAGAATCTTAAAACTAAGGTAAACCCAAACACTGTCACTAGGTTGAACTTTTTGCCCAATCAGTAAATATCAACAACAACTTCTACCATTTGTACCAGTGAATGCTAACAGGATTATCTTCTTTCCCTTCTGTTCTGTAAATGTCCTAATCCACTTCTTAAGTTATCTGAAGCCTTTCTGTAAAATAGAGCCTCACAATATATTGAATCTTAATATCTGCAATATTTGTTGTTTCAAGTACCTTGTCATAAAATTATACTTTCTGGCTGCAGTCAGAGATGGTTAGTAACTGGTTTCTTTTACTTAGTTACATTTACATGAGTAACTTTTTTTGAAAAAAAAAAAAAAGACTTTTAATGGTATTTTTGTTATGCTTTTTATTTTTACTTGAACAATTTCATTGTGAAGTATTTCTACTCTTACTTGAGTAAAACTTCTGGATTCTTTACCCACTGAATGAGAAACAAACATGTTTTAACCAAACATTCACCAGACACAGACACACACCTGCAGTTTTTGCTTAAGTTTCAAAAGTTTTATACTGAAAGAAACTGATTTATAAACCTTTTTTTTTTTTTTTGCCTGACTTTATGTTTTTGTTACTTATAGGAATTATTGTCATTTTGATCCTTAAAATACCAAAATTAGCTGGAGATAGACACCAGCACCTCTCCCGACCCCACTAAGGGACAAGTGTGTACAGAAAATGGATGGACGGATGGAAATACCAAAATTCCCTCTTCACTTTATATTTTGGTCCATCTGATGATGTCATTTTTAAGTATTAAATGATTGATAATTTGATCAGTTACTCAGCACTTGAGTAGACTTTTTTACTAAATACTGTTTTACTTGACCAATTTCTTGACTACTTTTTACTATATACCTGACTAAAAATATTCTGAGGTAGTGCTCTACCCACCTCTGGTAAGTTCATAAAAACCCTTATACCATTACAATATTATTATTTAAGCATTTTCTACTGCGATGTAAGATACTGACTGCTCCATAGAACCCCCCTCCTTGGTAAAAACCTAAACTATCCTTTCGAGATTTAAACGACATATCTTGTGAGACTCACCCACTATCTGTGGCAGTGAGTAGCCCTCCAGGTCCAGCAGAATGCTTCCTGTCTGCAGGCAGGTCCGGAGCTCAAACAGGCTATGGAGGGTCAGCGTGGAGACGTGAGGCTTGCTCCATCTTTCTCCGCCCTCCTCCACCTTCTCCTCAAACTTCACCCACCTGAAGAGGACCGGCTCAACTCAGCACATACCGTTCAAGTTTTTATCTTCCAAGAGAGAGACGGAGAGATGGCCATTTCTAGCCACAGGTTAGCGATTAGTGTTTCAATCAGCAAGGCTGATTTCCCCTTTAGTCACATGAAGTGTTGGATTGCTTTTACTCACCTCAGGGAACCAAGTGGAACCTTTAAAACCTATAAAAGGCGACCTGAAATCCTAAAGCAACAACCACCTTGGTACTTTCCTGGTACTTGTGATTCTGTGATGAATGTACCTGGCAGACTCTTTCCATTCCAGCTCTTCTCCATCATGTTGCAGTGTGTCCATCTCAGTGAAGATGGTTGGTGTTGGGGTGGCGTCATCCTCACCCAGGATGTGGCGAAGACGCTCTGCAGCTGGAGAAACTAGAGACACACACAATCACTCTCAGGTTTTATTTGCAGTCCTGACAGATTCGGTGCAAAGTTCATCCAAAACTAAATGGTAAACGGTGATTATTGCATGACGTTTATAAATCACCTTATTTAATCGATTCCAATTTTAATTTATAATTGCTCAGCTTTCCAGTAAGGAGATAAAACCACTTGACTAAAAGCTCTCAAATACTTCATCCAAAGTGCTAAAACTGGTTCTCATTGACATGGACATGAGACAGAAATTGCATCATTTTGTTTACAGGGAGACATTTGCCTTCATTTCTTGACACCAGCCCTGGGTTGAACTGTCATGCGAATGGAATTGCTTGACTGGTCACTGGTATCTGGATAGCCTTCAAGGATGAAGCTCCTACTCGGAGTTGCAGTTTCCAAGTTTCCTAGCTTGCCCCACACAGAGCAACCCTCTCCCTAGACTCCTACAGACTAGCCAGCATCAATTAGCAAGCAGCTGATGGAACTGCTCATCTGCTGCGCTACTTCTCAGAGCATCACCGGTAAAAACATTGTTAAAGGTTAACAGAGGAGCCATGTTGTGAGTGATTGCAAGGCAACAGACCAACAATCATCCAAATACAAAACCAAAATGTAGGCAAAACACAATTTTGCTTGATTTCTCAAACATGCATGAAAAAAATCAAGGCAACATCCCAGGAATGTTTTTGATGAGAGAATAACATAATGACATGATGTAAAGCTCAGAAAAGTTCATTTTACACAATACTGCCCCTTTGAAACACATTATTCATCCTCACCAAACAAACTTTAGTGTCTGTACTGATTATCTGGTGACCATGTGAGATCCATCATCCGACACCTCTTTCTAATTTTATTTTAGACAGATCGATCTCCATTACCATCCTGAGCCAGGAGGCTGTAGTTCAGTCGCATGTCAGAGTACACAACGTCCCTGATCATCAGTTTGTTCCTCTTAAAGGAAGCTGCTGATGACAAATGATGAAACATTTGAATTCATTTTTATTTTCAAAGTGTTTGTGTTGCATGTTACAATTACAGTATTTAGTATTTAGTAGTATTTAATTCAAAATAATGTCCCCAAGAATAATCACTGTTTCAGATACTTGGCCAGCTAAGAGTCTGAGTACCTGTTTATGTCTGAACTCTGAGCAGCCACTGTAATCCCACAGGAAGAGGGGGTAGGACGTTGGCATGTGTTGTTTTTGCAAAGTTTTGGGTCATTTTTTCCGGCCAGTGGAAAGAGAACATGCATTCTACTTTATTGACCTCACTGCAGAACTAAGCTATCAGTTCTAAAAAAGGAAAAACACAGTCGGCACGTTCTGTCTCAGCAGGATGATCAATACCATGTAACCACTTGATCAAATGATGATAGGTTTCATAGGGGGCATCAATTTTGCCTCAAGCATGACTTTTAGCTGTTTGGAAACTTACAAACGGATTCACTGAAGTACTGGGAATGTTTTTCACAGAAACAATGTGTACAAACTTTGAAAAAGTGAAGTTCTAATTGACGTTACACCAAAAGGAAATCTGCATCCTTATCTGTCCTGGTAAGCAAATGGCATTTCTCTGTGTGGTGTGTTTGCATAAAAAGAAGTCGTTCTGCATGCAGACTAAGCAGACAGCAGGTGTTAAATCATAACCTGAGAATTTAAAATACTGGAGCTTAACAACAGGAATCTCTGTTTCTGTGAAAAACATTCCCAACATGGACAGCTTATGCTTTAGTATTATCAAAACTACAGCCAACACTTTTGCATCAATCACTTGCCAAAATGGAACCCATACATATTGTTACGTCCTTCACCCTGACAGATGCTGAGTTTAGCATCTTTTAGTAACATCAGTCTGAGTGCCGTTGTGTGTAGAACCCGACATCCATTTTCTCCAAAACCAAGCTGCAGCGCTCACTCACCTGAACACAAATCTGTCCAACGGAAATTATTGTGAGGCCCCAAAAAATCTGCTTGAGCTGACCTGCAGCGATGTGGCAACAGACTGTATTGAATAGCACTGGCTTTCCAAGGTAATGAGCTCATTCTGCTATATCGATCTTGGTGACATGACAGTTTTTCCATACAGCATAAGCAGTGGGTTTTAGTTTTTTCAGCGGAATTGTGGCCGACAAGCTGTGATGTTGTCTTAGAGCAAAAAATGTTTCTAGTCCTAACCGTCGGTGCCAAGGTCTGAGTGCCTAACGAACAAGCAAACAAGGCAATTTAAGCAAAGCTTTTGTTGGTGCCTTTTTGGCCTCACAGACAGGACAAACGTCTGTTGACATTATAAGTCCTAAAACATGCAACCTTTCTGTCTCACTCAGCGTTTCCATTAAACACAGAACTGCACAAACTGCAATTACAAAAATAACTGTCAATGTCGATGTTACACCAAAAGAAAGTCGACATCGATGTTTTTAATTACGTTTTTTGATTAAAAAGTTTTTGTGCTGGGATGCAGTGGTTTTTTTCAGCCGTATCAAAATAGATGAATTTCGCGAAACTGTCATGGAAACACTTTTTGCGCATCACATGAGTCACATGATCAACAGCTGGATATTACTACTGGCAAAAACAACGAAGAAGAAGACAGGAAGTAGTATCAGGATGATGGTTTGTTTTTGTTTTTTTCAGACAATGTGCAGCTGGCTCCTCCACAGCTCTCACAGCATCACAGTTCATAAAAAGTTGTCGTTCCAAAGTGTTAAATCCACAGCTCTTCTGCAAAATCGCAGACTACAACTTTTTCAAGATGCCACATATGTGGCTGCTCACATGTCGGCTTGTCTCTCCGACACCTGAATGAGACACCGGGATCAAACTCACTGATTGGCTTAAAGATGATGAGCGCTTGCACCATGACTGAATTATGAATATTTTTTACGTAAATGTTTAAATCTTTTGCTGCCATAATTGTTAACGACATACTGCATGAACAAACTTATTCTCATGTGATCTTAATTTCATTTTTCATTTAATAGAAGCGCCGCAATTCTGAAATTGTGTTCTTTTCGACATGAGCAGAATAGCAACAAAGACTTTGTGCACATTTGTAATGAAACATTGGTACATGTTCTTTTTGCTGGAATCTTTACCTGTTCTGGAGCCCGGTAAGGTCAGGTGAGCGGTCATATTTGATGCTCACTGGATCCAAATAAGATCCAAACGAAGAGAGACATCCACCGGGTCTGATTCAGGATAGATGCGTCTTTAGCTTCCTGTCCGCCTGGTAAGACAGAGTCCTCAGCTCACGTCTCATTAAGCGGCTCTAAGTGACTCACTTTCACGCCTTCTCACGTACGTCCCTTAATGTCGTCCTCCTCAGGGATTACTTCCAGCTTCGTAGTATCAGCTAGCGATAAATAGTTTGTCGTGCGGCTGCTCCGCCTTTCAGTCGATGAGGAAAGCAACAAAAAGTTTCCAAAGCAACAAGCAGCCACAGGCTTTGAAGAGGGTCGACACACACCACAGGGCTCTGGAGGACTCTCCGCCCATGCACTGACTGTTGGGCTCACATGTCACAAATACACAAACTTCATCAATGTAACTTGTACATGAGGCATCTGCAGATACATGACACACCTTTAATGCTGCGCACATTCGGTGTTTATCTCTAACAGACCAAAAATATTTAAAAAGTTGCGAAGCAGGTCACTCATAAGCACTCACAGTAACTTCAGCTTCCAGGTACAAGCACGTACTGTACTCCCACACCCACACACACGCATACACGCCTGCACACACACACACACACACTCAGCTTGGAGTTCCTCAGCTCTAATCAGCTTACAGCTTTCAGACTTTATGGCCTCTTGCTGCAAAATATTCATACATAAACGCGCTGCTATTCGCATACTGTTCACAAAAGTAGATCTATGTGGATTAACGTTCAAACAGCAAACGTCAGACCAGGTCATATCCCTCCTGCTACGGTGTGAACAGGCAGCAGGAAGGTTTGATTGTTGGTTTTGGTCATTCTGAACTGATGATCAGTCACACACTAAATAAGCAAAATGAAAAAGAAAATCAGTCTTTCTGAAATTAAGCAGATTGACTATTTTACTCCAGTTCGGACAAAAATAAGTGTAGCACACTGGTACAGTGATGAACAACACTCTACGCTTGTCTAGGTCTGGCAACGTTGCACTACAGTTCCTTCCAAAAAGTATTCATACACCTTGAACATTTTCACAAGTTCTTCCACTGGCTCCCTGGAGCTCAGAGAATAGACTGTAAAACACTGTTGTCAGCTGATAAATCACTGAACGGCTTAAAGATCTGCTGCTGTTGTACCAACCGTCCAGACCTCTCAGGTCTTCTGGTTCTGGTTCTGCTCTGCATCCAGAACCAGAGCCAAACGAGGAGAAACAGCATTCAGCTTCTATGCAAAAAAAATCTGGAACAAACTTCCAGAAAACTGTAAAACAGCTGAAACACTGAGGTCCTGAACCCACCTGTTGATTGCTGCCTTCGATCAGCAGCAGCTGCAACAATGATCGACATATTTGATGTGTATTTCCTTGATCATTTTGATTATGGCGTTTGACAAAATGTTTCAATATCGACAAAAGTCTGATGCTTTTATGATGTAAAGCACTTTGAACTGCCTTACCACTGAAATGTGCTTGACAAATAAATTTAAGCTGACTCAACATTTTTTTGGATAGCGGCCATAAACCTCAATCTTTGTGTTAGTAACCCAACAAATAGAATAGAGAGAAGTGGAAGGGAAATGATATTAGGTTTCCAAAATTCCAACATTTTTTGTACTTTGTGGAGTTTAAAGTAGGCTCAGGTGGCAACACCTTATGCTCTGAACAACTCATGGAGGCCTGATCAATCCACTGAGACAACAGAACGAGAATGCTAAAACTCCACATTGTTATGATTAGAAGAACAGCCCAGAGATGTACGGTAACCCAGGAGGAGAAGAAGCTCACGTTTGACTAGAGTTCTAAAAACTTTAAACAAAGCTCTTGGATTTTATTCGTATTTCCATGTAGCGACAGAACAAGGCTGGCACAGCTCCTTGCTTTACTCTGCCGTATAAAATAGTGAACATCAGCTACGTTTCCATTGACCATATGATTGCGCAATCTGGAAATATGAAAATAAATTTGCCTGATGGAAAATGGCAATTTTTTTTTATTGAAAAACATTAGTTTTTTTTTATAAATAGTTTTTGCATTAGGATGAGGTGTTTTTTTTGGTGGTACCAAAATTAGTGTATTTCACAAATAAAGTTGCACTTTTTTATATCAACAAAGTTTTGCATACATTTCTAATGGAAATGCACCTGGTCAGAAGATTTGGACACAGCTCGGGTTTTCAAAACGGAATACGTCTGCTTCTATACTGTTTACTGCTGACTGTAGCTAATTATTTAGACAGCTGAAATTATAAGCATTGTGTATAAATATAATTCTCTACTTTTCTATGTGACTCCAGGGGTAAAATGTCTCATCTCAGGAGATTTGTCTTTGCATCTTTCGTTGCTTTTTGACACCAGAACACAACGTTACAGTAGAATGTGTAATGAAACATTTAGGTTCTGCTGATCTGTGGTGACTGACCTGTGGGGTCGAGGTGCTCCTGCTGCTCTGTGCTGCCTCCGTCGTCATTGTAGCTCTCCTCCTTGTCATGGTAATACTGTCTGTGTGAGTGTTCATGGTGCGCGTGGTGATCGTAGTGCAGGTGCCGGGGGTCGCGGTCGGTGTCGCCGGTGTTGGAGCGGTGCCTGCGTCTTTTCCGTCTGTGGGAAACGGGAACACCAATGTAGAACGGCTGGGCTTCTGAAAGGGAACAGACAGAATATGTGAGCCGGTGCTGAACTCCCAGTGTTTGCTTTCACTGTGAGCTGCCATGTAAGTTCCAGGCACATAGAGCCATTTTGTAGCACAAACAAGTAACTATGTTAACCTTCATGCTTTATATGTTAAATATGACTTAAAACACCTTTAAGAAGTTCCTGCTCTTTCTGACACGCCGCCTTCAGCAGCAAAAACCATCACAACGTTCCTCTTTCAAGCGTTTAGCAATGTTTTGTTACACGCCTTGCTGAGAAGTAATTTGCTAATTGCTGCTGGCTAGTCTGAAGAAGCAGAGTGGAAACTCAGCTTGAAGACTGCAGCTCCAAGGGGGGGAGCTTTGTCGCTGGGTCACACCACTCATAGCTGGACCAGAATGGCTGCCACAGAAGATTACAAGATTTCTCAATCATGCATGAAAGAATCAAGCAACACTCCAGGAGTTTTGATGAGGGAATAGCATTCTAGTATGACGCGAAGTTCAAAAAAGTACATTTTTTCATTTTCATTTTCAGCAAGTTTTGTCTTGACGTGTCTTACAAGCCAAAATTTCAACAAGTCACAAAAATTAAGAGTTAACATACTAATATTAGCGTTGCATTGTAGTAAAATGCATGAATATATTGTCAGCTGGAGCAGGACATAAGTTTTTCAAGACAGTAGCTGTAAGTTTCAGGTCAGATAGTCAATGTGTGACACTGATTGGTCAACGGATTGATCTAAATGGGAAAGTTTAGGCATCTAATCCTGTCCAACAGAGTTCCACATGAGTCATTAGGCTTTGCAAATGTCAAGCAAAGAGTTCCAGACACCGTGCAGAGCAGTTTTATAACTCAGCAGATGGTTCACTTAAAAAAAAAACATAAATACATAAAAACAAACTGATGGACACATCTGATATTTAGCTAACAGTTAAATCTCTGATGGCATCAGTACATCGGTCTCTGCTCGCCTCAGTAGTTGTTTCCATTACAAATGTGGCATAAACTGTGTTAATATTACGCCAATGTTGAAAAAAAAAACACAATTCTGCAACTGCAGTGTTTCCATTAAATAAGAAACACATTTAAAATCAGTCATGAATAAGTTTGTTCACATGATAAGTCATTAAAAGCATCATCCTCCAACAACTTCCTGTCGTGTTTTTTTATGGTTTGCGCCAGCGGCAACACCCGGTTGTTGATCATGTGACTCCTGTGATGCGATAACAGTGTTTCCTTTGCCGTTTAGCAAAATAAACCAATTTTTATGTGGCCAATAAAACACACCGCATCCTAACACTAAAACTTTTCATAGGAAAACGATTCTTTGTTTTTCAAAGTTGCCGTTTGTCCTATAAGCAAATTTATTTTTGAAATGTCAAATTTCACAATTATATGCAGCTATAAATATAGTTTGGTGTTTTTGTGTTCATCTGAGTTTCTCTGTTTTCCAGCCTAAGTTTAAATAAATGAATTAAAGAAAAAATTGAATCACTATCAAGAAGCAGCAGTATGTTCTGTAACAGCTGATGAAACAAAGTTACAGCCGGTGACCTTCCTGTATCAGGAGCCAGACACCAGCCTCACAGCTTCATCTTGTCTCACCATCATCATCATCACAGTGCCTGTGGCCTCTACTTCTTCCTCGCTGCCAGTCATGGTGGTCCATCCTGAAAATCACATTAAAAATCACAAAGGAGGATTACGGTGAAGAAAACAATGAGATGATGTCAGTCTTAACTCTGACTCATTGTTACAGCAAACCTCAAATACAAAGTTTACTTTTTGGTTTTTAACCTTAGTCATCTTTTGGCCAAAAAGTTGGGATGATTTTTTTTTTTCCAAAAGTATTTTTAGCAAAAAATGACTCTGGCCATTATCTTGTGCTTGTTGCTTCCTCTGTGTTATTTCTGTAGGGATGAATTTGGTCAGGGAATCCTCCTGGCTTTGCAGTAGCTCTGACCGGGTCACGTGACCTGCAGGCCCACACGGCACCACATGTGCCATCACGACACCGGCACGTCAATGGATGACAAAAGGGAAAAGTCAATGGAAAAAAACCCAACACTTTAGCACCACAATCCTGTCAGAATGTAGCATTAAAATCAGACAGGTCAGCCCCGGGGTTCCCAGCATCATTAACGGACTCTTAAAAAGTTATCATAGTTAGGAGTCACAACTATAAACCTTGACAACAGTTATAGAAACAGAAACCAATTTGTTACAAGTTTATTCCTGTGAAAGTAGATGAACTGTTGATATATTGTAGAGATTAACTTTAAACCTTAAATTTATAAATGTACAAATATCTAAGGATCTCTAAGAGTTTGAGTTTTGTCAGTAACTTTGCTTTACGGTGTTTGTACATTTTGTTCAGTGATCACAACCCGAGCCCAGACACCTCTGACCTCAGTCAGCGTTTTGTCAGATCCACCTGTCAGTTTCTGCCCCAGATGTATAAAGTGTTGTCTGTTCCTCTGCTTACGTCTCTTTCTAAGTTTGTCTCATGTTTGTCTAACTCAGTCTTTAAACATGACATTGTCTACATCCTGCTGTGTTTAGGTTCTCCACCAATGACAACATGTTGTCAAAGCCTGTTTTTACTGTACAAAAACAGGCTTTCTAGGTTTGTTATCTTATTTTTACAACTAATGCTTGTTAGTCTCGGTTTTAACGGATGTAAGAAATTTGCTCATCTTTGAAATAAATGAACAAATAGATAAACAATAGCGCTAGACATTTTTATCCTGCTTGCATTGATTCTTCATTTACTTAATAGACTGTTCATTGAGTAATACGATTAAATAATATCTACCTGCAGAAACTTTGATCAGTGTTTAAGATTTGTCATGTTCCTTTGAGTCGGGCAGTTCAGGCAGACAGGAGAACCAAAATAACTGAAAATAGGCATTAAAAATGAAAAACATACACAGTCAGATCCAATATGTGTGACTTGAACAGTTTCTAATTGTTTTTCTCCATAATTTCACACAAATTATTAACTACGTAGAAAAGCAAACTGACATGCAGCGGCTGCTCGAGTGCAACGCTGTTTGTTTATGTGCATGAAATGCAATTAGACAACTTGTGAATGCATATTAGGGCTGCAATTAGGCAAAGGAGCAAATTGATGTCAAACAGCCTAAAATCCTGAGCCGTGTTGCCGTAGGAAACCAGAATGCTCTCGTCGTCTGATGACGTCGGTTTCTCTTCCTGAAGCCTGTTTGGGATTCTTTTCTAGGCTGATCAATACGTGTCATTTCCTATTGGTTCCAGCTTCCTGAAGCCTGATCAGTGACTGTGAAGGACAGTCACATGGGTGCAGCCATGAGCCTCTGCACACACAGTAATGAGAGTCTGTCCATTGTGACTGCAAAACTCCAATCCTGTCAAAATCGTGAACAAATTCATGGATCATATGGCCTCATCAACCACCACCTTGTTGCTGAAATGTGTGATGCAAACAAACTGGATTCATCAAAAGCGTCTTTTTAAATTATCCTTATCTAACCAGACTGTTCTTTGGCTCTCTCTGTCTCTCCTGTGTCAGAATAAGTATCTAACATCACACCAACGCTGTTGAGTTTATTTTGAGGATGGTGATAGTGATAATATATAATCCTTCATTTATAAAGAAAAACCTCTTGAGAATCTCTGTCTCATTTACAACAGAGGCCATCACAACAAGTAACATAAAAGCAATAATAACACAAGTCAACACGTCTAAAAATCAATACAGATAACAAATACAAGAGCCTGCAGACACATTCTGAAGTCTCTTTATTAAAACTCCTCCAGTGGCACCAGATCACAGAGCTTCTGAATAATTTGGTTTGTTTGTGTCAATTTCTTTTAAATTTTAGATTCAGTTGATCAGAACCAACATTTTAAGTGTTAAAGTCTGTTTAATTAATTATCCTCTCTAACCTCCGAACTCACGTCTCTCTTTGCCGTCATTAAGCCGGTTGACATTCAAAGCTGATTCCACTCTTTTTTTGTTTGTTTGTTTGTTTCTTGATGTATTATAAAAATGAAATTGTTATCTATGCTTTTAGGTGTGTTTGCAAAGATTGTGCTGCTTTGTGCCAGATTGTCTTTACAGACGATAAAATTGAAAATATCTCACAGCGGCTGCAAATCTTTGGATTATTTATGTTGGACTTTGGACGGCTGCCACTGGTGATGCTACAACATTTTATGAAAACGCCTAAAACTCACTTGACATTTTTCAAGTTTTGTCACATTACAACCACAAAACCTACGAATATGCAAAATCCTATCTGTGATAAAAACAAAAAAAAAAAACAACTCTGCATGCTACCTGCTTTGTTGTTCTTCTGCACTGTTGAAAGAAGCATCATACATCTGATGATACTACGTTTTACTACGTTTACAGGCGCTTTTCATGAAGCGTTTGTAAAAGCCCAAACGCTTCATGAAAACGCATCTTAAAATAGAAAATATTCACAGCAAACTATAATTAAATTACAGGCCGTGAAAGTGTTTCAATAGATTTCTTACCTGATGTGAGCAGCAAAGTCGAGGAAACCTCAAGTCCAAACTGTCAGCAGGATCTCCGGACGTCAGCGCTGCCAGAAGTGCAGAAGTGAAGTAGATTTCTCTCTGTGTGCACCAGGCAGAAACCAAACGAAA
Organism: Girardinus metallicus; assembly: GCA_903067095.1. Classification (NCBI taxonomy): domain Eukaryota; kingdom Metazoa; phylum Chordata; class Actinopteri; order Cyprinodontiformes; family Poeciliidae; genus Girardinus; species Girardinus metallicus. The sequence continues at coordinate 14,652 of CAEGAE010074964.1, forward strand.
GTCCTGCAGTTGGACACAGACAGAGCCAAAGTGACTGTCCAGAAAATCTGTGTATTGAGTTCTGGATGTTCCTGCAGGGGATGTTTGTGTGTTCGTGTTCGTTATTGGAGAATCAGTGTGTGGATTCCAATCGATTCACTCAGCCGGCTTTCCATTCACATTTTCTTCCCTTTTCATAATGAGAAAACTATTGATCCTGAAGGTAGCTTTGCAAATTTTGCTGCATGAATGTGCTAAACGATAGAATAGAATAGAATAGAATATTCTTTATTTGTCCCTCAATGGGGCAAATGCGAAGCACGCACATACACATGAAAATAGGAAAAAACAATGGAACATAAAGTATAGATTTTGATGTTTAAATAACAGATTTTTCAGTTATTAGGAGATTTTTCCCACTGCAGGATTTGCCTGTCATTACAGACTAGATTGGTTATTCAGCTGAGGATCTGCACCCTTCAGTTCTAGAGTGGCTTTCTATAACTTTGGTCAAAAATGTTTAAGACCTGATTTTTTTTTTAAGAAAAAAAAAGTTCAGCTCTAGCATTTTTTTTGTGTGTGTATTTCTTTTGTTTTGATTTTGACTGCAAACTATATTCTTTATTTCCATAAGCATAGAAATGATTTTACTGTCTTTTTGTAGAAGTTTAACATTTTTCTTTGTTTTAAAACCTAAAATTCAACATAAATTTTTATTCTTTTGATTTAAAAATGAAACGTGAACAGTAAAAATATGATCATGCAGGTTTTATAAACACTTAATATTTAATAAAAATAAGAGCAAAGGCATTCAGATTGTTCATGTTTTTTTTCCCCAAGAATATTAATGAAGACTCATAAATGTGTAATTCCTAGAATACATGATACTGTTGTAGTTTGGACTCTTGGTTAATGTTAGTTAGGACAAGTTAATTTATCATAACAATCTAATGTAATCCAAGATAGATTAGGTTAGAGTCTTTTGACTAACAGTTATTAAACAGCTTTTGATTAGGAAACATGTCTTCACTCTTAAAAGAGAAGAAAATAAACTTCAGTTTTTGTTATAAAAAATTATAAGTGTGGAAGCTGAATTATTTCACACAACTTCAGAGAAGTTTACAACTTGCTTGTTTGCAGCAGATAAGTATAAACTATAATCTTAAATACCACTTGGACAACAAAAAACATATTTTAGGAATCTATTTAGATAATAAATATAATCAAGACTGTGTTACCTGCAAATAATCATTTGTAATAATAATTAGTTTCTTCGTTGCATGCCAACGTTTGGAGTTTTGCTTTAACGTCTTCATAAATGACTCCTCATCTCTACAGAAAGAGCCACACTGATCATTTGACATCATATCGTTTCCTTGTCTGTCCACTAGATGGCTCCTCTCCCCTGTTGTTTCTGAGCAGATGGAGCTGAAAAGTCAAACTGCTAATCTTGTTGCCTTTACAACATAAATTGAACTCTGCCAACCGTATTCTGTGAAATCAGACCATGGCCGAAAAAATTAATCATAAATGATTCAATAAAATTATTATTTTAGGCCAACTGAGATAAGGTGAAAGGAAATCAGAGTAATAATATACTTAAAATGTGTAAGCCACAGAAGAGGCGTGCAGACATTACCTCCATCCATCAAATGCGGTTCAGTTTTTCAGTTTTGCTGCTAATGCAGCGCCAAAGATTTTTATTTGTTTGCTCTTCTGTAAAGATCCACAGTTTTATAAAGTGGACAGTTCCTCTTAAAATGTGTGCAACCCCCCACCCCTAAATGTTTTAGAATAAACTGTATTAAATAAAAAAAAAAAAAAAAAATTTAATTTTTCATCTGACTTTCTTCACTTTTTTCAGTGTGATGAACTCCTAACCATGAACCGAGCTGACTGTCCTGGTGAATAGGTAATTGTATGATGATGTCCACCCTGATTTTTATTTTGTACACAAAAAGCAACTAATGTGATTTAAGAAAAAACTCACCGTTTTAGCTAAAAGCTTTGTGTTCTACGATGAAGTGGTTGTTCTGCTGTTTCAAAATTATTTTTGCAAAACCGCAATGGAAACACTTTCGCTTCTCACTAGTCAAGTGATCAACAACCGGATGTTACTAGTGGCGAAAACGACGAAGTGGTAGGAGGATGAGAAATGACTTATCGTGTGAACGAGCTCAGTCACGTGGGATTTTAATTGAATTTCTTATTTAACCCTTTCATGTATGAATTATGATCTTTTGTGTCAGGATTTTTTTTCCAATTTTTTTTTAATTTTCTTAAGGCATAAGAAAAGGTAGGAAAAAAAATTTGTAAAAACATTTTTTTTTTTTTAGGTGATCAATTGTAATTTTCTCCAAATACAAAGTTGTTATTTGAAAAATACATCAGCAGTGTTGTTCTTTAGGGGTTATCTGATGTCAGAATATTTTTTATCTGCAAGAGTCGTCTACAGTAGGAGGGACCGGGTCGGTTGGCTTTTTTGTCAGTCGGCCATGTTGGATTTAACAAAAATAATTTCTTGCATTTGCAGCTGATGGCCAGTAGTTGATAGTGTATTTTATGATGCATTATTGTCCACTTCAGTGGTCTGTGTGCATATATAACATAAAAATCCACAAGAAGCACAAGAAAATGGCTTTTAGATAGCTGTCCACTGTAGTGACCACTATGCATGAAAGGGTTAATGAAAACACAGCAATTGTGAAATTGTGCTTTTTTTGATATTGAAGACGTTTTGCTAATGTAAACACAGCTGTGGACAGAGCCTTAGTCGTGTATGGTTCGTCTGTTGACAGTCTTGTTTTCTTTTCTCTTACTTGCTGGTTATATTATCTTCTTGTTAAAGACAGTCACAGTCACTAAGGCACTAACGTTCAAAATTATTATTACCGGTGCCACACAGAGATGTGTTTTCGCTCTTGCAAAGAAGAAGACAACGGAGAGCGTTCTCAGCCCAAAACAAAGACACATTTTATCTCGGTGCTTTATTCTGATGCCTTTAGGCGTTCTGTCATGGTCCTGACAAAAACAAATCCCCCCGTCATCCATCCATCGCCTCTTCCTGCTTATCCTTGCATGGTTTCAGGGGTGTGGGGGGTTGGTGCTTATCTCCATTGTCAGTCCATCACAGGGCCAAAAATAAATTGCTTTTCTAAATCATTCATTTCATCTGTAACTAGTAGCTTCTCCGTTGTGTTTATTGCTTGTATTGTCATATTTTCTTCTGTTTGGGTTTTACTCTGTGAGATAGGCGGACTCAGTTCACGCACAATGTCCATGGACGGTTGAGATTTCATAATGGAGTGTGCAGATTGCAGACATTTTCTGTGACAAATGTCCTCATTTCCATCAGTCCAAATGGACACTACAAGTTGGATGAGTTAGGTGCTTTTCCTCAGACGGCAGTAGCAGCTCAGGGAGGAGATGGAGGAGCTCAGGTTTTTCACAGATTATCTGTCACAACCAGTGGTGGAGAAAGTACTCGAACAATGTATTTGAGTAAAAGTACAAATACAGACAAAAATGTACTCTAGTAAAAGTAAAAGTACCACATTAATATTTGTACTTGAGTAAAAGTAAAAATGTACTGGCTTTTAAAAATACTTAAGCATAAAAAGTAAAAGTACTTGCTGAATGCATTACCTAATTGCTAATATAATATTATTAAGTGTACCTATTGTATATAATTTTAATACATCAATAATGTGCCATTTTAATGAACAATGCCACAGATAAAGCATGTTTTTATTGTGTTTACTCTCTGTAACATAGTTTAGACTTAAATATGTGATTCAAGTTGATCTGAAAGATCCACATTCCCATAAAACACAGAGAGATTAAATACTTAGAGCTGAAATAAATTTAAGCAGTATCATAATCAATTCAAACTCTTCATTCTGCTTTGCTTCCATC
>CAEGAE010074965.1:0-31578 GCA_903067095.1 Girardinus metallicus
GTCACACAGAAGTCATCAGTCAACGTTCTGCTGACAAACCTCATCAAGGGGAACCTGCTTCCCTCGGCTCTCATCTGGATAACTTCCAGACCTGCAGCAGCCAGTCAGATCCCTCCTTCATGTGTTTCCAGGGTAACAGAAGTACGAGGCTTCACCGACGCCCAGAAGGAGGAGTACTTCAGGAGGAGGTTCAGTGATGAAGATCTGTCCAGCAGAATCATCTCCCACATCAAGACCTGCAGGAGCCTCCACATCATGTGTGGAATCCCAGTCTTCTGCTGGATCACTGCTACAGTTCTGGAGAACATGTTGACCTCAGAGCAGAGAGGAGAGCTGCCCAAGACCATGACTGACATGTACTCACACTTCCTGCTGGTGCAGACAAAGAGGAAGAAGAACAAGTACCATGGAGGACATGAGACAAATTCACAGGAGCTGATGGAGGCTGACAGGGAAGTTCTTCTGCAGCTTGGAAAACTGGCCTTTGAACATTTGGAGAAAGGGAACATTGTGTTTTATGAGGAGGACTTAAAGCAGTGTGGTCTGGATGTCACAGAGGCCTCAGTGTACTCAGGAGTTTGTACAGAGATTTTTAAACGGGATAGCATGATCTTCCAGAAACCAGTCTACTGCTTTGTTCATCTGAGCATTCAGGAGTTTCTGGCTGCTGTCTACATGTTCCACTGCTTCACCACCAGGAGCACACAAGTGGTGAAGGACTTCCTGGATGGTTCACCCAACACCCATGTTAGGAGAGACTTAAAAATGGAAGACGGTAACTTCACTCTAGATTGTTTCCTGGAGAGAGTCATGATGAAATCTCTCCAAAGTAAAGCTGGGCATCTAGACATGTTTGTTCGCTTCATTCATGGCCTTTCTCTGAAGTCAAACCAGAAGCTCCTGGGAGGCCTTATTGATCAAACAGAGAACAGTCCAGAGAACATCTATAAAATCATCAACAACCTGAAGAAGATGAACACCAATAAAATGTCTCCAGATAGAAGCATCAACATCTTCTACTGTCTGATGGAGATGAATGATTTCTCAATTCAGCAGGAGATCCAGGAGTTTCTGAGGATGGAGAACCGATTAGAGAGGGAACTCTCAGAGATCCACTGCTCAGCTCTGGCCTACATGCTACAGATGCTGGAGGAGGTTCTGGATGAGTTGGACCTGGATATGTTCAACACATCAAAAGAGGGGAAAATGAGGCTGATTCCAGTGGTGAGGAACTGCAGAAAGGCTCGGTGAGATCATAGAATTAATATTAAGTCATAGAAAATATTTCTTATTAATTGGAGAGACTGATTGAATCAGTTTTTAGGATCTGATGGCACTGGTTGCCTGTCTTTAACAGAAGGGAGCAGCAGAGGAACATATAAGTTGGAACGGGCTGCAACATAAACTCAAAGTGTGTATACATGATACACCAGCTTACCTTTCTGAGGTCTGCAGCCCACCAACCTGTATGTATAAATGAAAGAAGACTCAATTGAGCCAATTCACAACACATGTAAAGATGCATTTAACTGCCAGAGCTTGGAAATTCATGAAGAGAATCTCTATATAACGAGGTGTAAAATGCGTTTTGTTGCTACAAGAAAGTATCAATGACACGAGTTGCTACTTTCCTTAAAACAACAAGGTTTCTCATTAATATGAAACAAGTTTTAACATCTCTTTCTAACAAGAAACTTTCTCATCATAACAAGATATAAAACCTGTTAAAATGAGAAAGTTTCTTTTTAAAACAAGGAAATTTTAACAAGAAACTTTATTAATACAAAAAGTTTTACATCTCATTACAGCAATAAATTTACTTGTTTTATCAAGAAACTTGATAAAACAAGTGTTGCACTTTTACTGTTATGACCTTTGTTATATAAAAGAGAAGATATTCTGGGTTTAATAAGATACAGACTTAGCTATAATGAGCTTTTCAAAGCCTTTAAAAGGACACGGTTTATCATTTTAATAAGTTTAATAAGAAAACTTTTTTGTTGTGAAAAAGTTTTCTTATTAAAGAAATACTGCTCCTGAATTTATTTCGAAGCCCTGGCTGAAATGTTTCTCCACATGTCATCTCAAGGCACTTTACAAAAAATAAAGTCGTTTCAATCCAATCGTCCATCAATTCCAGGTAGGACTAGTTATCAAACCGTTCAGCTCATTATTCATACTGGTTTAAAAGCGTTTGTTTCTAAGGAAACTAAACAGGTTGCATTCATTCTTTGACTTGCAACATTCCCTCATAGATAAGAATGTCTCATGTAAAAGAGTTGTAATAACATGCATCATTTTATCTGTGACACTGAAGACTGGTCGGCTGTCGACTCTCGGAGACTCACTGTGAAGTTGTTGCCTCGGCTCTGATGTCCAGCCGCTCCCAGCTGACAGAACTGGACCTGACTGGAAACGTCCTGCCTGGCCCGGGAGTGAAGCTCCTATGTGACGGACTTGCAAGTCCGTACTGTAAACTGAAGACACTGAGGTCAGTTCCATAAATATTTTTGGTTTGTTTTAAATTCTTAATTTGAACTTCATGAACTTTTGGGTCCGAAAGCCTTTAACTGTATGAACATAGTGGCATGGAGACAATAACTGAGCTCTGGGCAGGATTTACATTATTTTTGACAAAGTGAAACTTACAACATCCTTTCTTTTTGTTGTTCTTTTTTAAGTCATAGGTATGTTTTGAGCTGTTTGTCAATGTGAACAGCAGCTCCCACATAAACTGGTATATACTGATAATCAGATTCAAATCTTAAATCCTGTTTAATTATCTGATTAGATGTTTTTATTTTCTGTCCAGACTGAGAGGCTGCAGGCTGTCAGAAATCAGCTGTGATAGTCTGGTTTCTGCTCTCATGTCAAACCCTTCTCATTTGAAACATCTGGACATGGGTCTGAACAATAAGCTGCAGGATTCTGGCATGAAACTGCTTTGTAGCTTTCTAGAAAATCCAGAAAGTAGACTCAAGACACTCAGGTCAGCTCACAAAATTAATTTTATTGTTCTTCCTCTTGCCTTTGTTAAACAAACAAGCAAAATCTAACCTGGTTTGACAAAAAATGTTTTTCTTTGCTTAGACTGCTAGAATGTAGCTTAACTGGAGTAGCCTGTGCTTATTTGGCCTCGGCTCTGAAGTCCAACTCCTCCCATCTGACGCATCTGGACTTGAGTGGGAACAACCTTCAGGACTCAGGTGTGAAGCGCCTGTGTACTTTCATAAAGACTCCTAACTGCAAACTGCAGAAACTCAGGTAAGGTCACCATCTTCCTGCTAGCAACCGTAAACATTGACTAATCTAAGATCAGATCGTCTAAATGTGATGGGAAAGGGAAAAAAATGTGGGGATTTTTACTTGGAGTAAAAAGCCCCACATCAAAATGCTGCCACCACCATGCTTGACAGTTGGTACAGTCATGCTAGGTCTGAAGATGTGTCTGAAAACTAAATGTGTCCTGTTGTTCATCAGTCTGTGGGGCTGCAGGCTGTCAGGAACCAGCTGTGCTTCTATAGTCTCAGCCCTAAACACCAACCCGTCTTTTCTGAAGCGTCTGGATCTGAGAGACAACAACCTGCAGGATTCAGATGTGGAGCAGCTGCTGGGTCTGGTGGAGAGTCCACATTTCAGACTGCAAAGGCTGAGGTCAGCGAGGGGGTCTTTCTGCCTTCACATAAAATAAATGAAGAGAATGGAAGCAGTTATTTATCATTACTGTTCTCTCATCTTCCCTCCGCAGATGGAAATGATGATCCTTGTACAGATGAAAAGGAGGGGATCTGAGGAGGTTTAAATGGACAGTCGACTGACAGGAAAGACTTATTTAGTTTGTGTGTGTATGTGTGAACCAGGTTTTTATATACTTGAGGGGACCTATTTCTGTCTACATTGTGGGGTTGTGAGGACCACTGCTTCTTGTGGGGTCAAGTCCTGGTGATGGTTAAGGTTAGGGTCAAACTGTAGAAATGAATGGGGGTAATAGCTCTGCTGCATTTCTCACAATGTGTCATAGATGATGCCTGTTAATATATTTCCATTGTTCTTCTGATCCTGAAGTTGCTCTGTGTCAGAAATGCTAACGCTGAAGGTTGAGAAACGTTTCAGCTCCTCCATGTAGGAACAAACCATACATGACGGTGTTGAGTCCATTAAACTCAATTTATATAATATTGCAGAAGGAAAAACCTTCCAGTCTGTTTAAATAAACTTATTTAATTATTTCATCATAATGAAAATCTCACAAGAAATTCTTCTTTCATGTTTTATTCCAGACTGGCTTAAAGTGTTTAGTTGTGTTCAAAAGTTTTGCAGTGAAGCTCAAAGTTACTGAGTTAAAGGATTTCAGGGGCCATTTTGAATTCTTGTTAAATAAAAAATGGACCATTTTAATGCAACAAAAAGAACAAGTTGTTGTAGATCCAGAAATGGACTCAGACGTTGGCTTTAACAGATTTCCAGTCTCCTGAGTTTTTTGGTCTAAAAGTGTTTTTAATTTATTCCCAGCAACAAAAGAGAGAATGTTTTTCAGTGAGCGTTTACATCCAAGTCTGTTCCTGCTGAAAAGGTTGCTGGATGATTTTGGCCTGTCACATTAAATTCATCCCAAGGGCTGTGTTGCATTTACTACTCATGGGGTCTGAGTGCAGGGAGCCTCCCCAACAAAGAGGTGCCCCGTTTCCTTGTGGGGTCCAACATCCGGGACCCCACACTGCTCCTAATGTGTCTCCTGCTTTTCCCCCTCCCCTTGGGGAAAAAGCAGCCCAAGGGGACTAGTGGCAGCAACTAAAAAAATGTGTTGACGTGTGCGCTCTTGCTCTCGGCGAAGGCTTTTTTTCTCTGCTCCCTCCCTGCCCATGTCCGCCCTGCTTGTTTTTGTCCCGTCTTTTTCTCTGTTTTTGGAGCTTTTCTTTGCACATCCTCCACATCGACTCCTTGTTTGTGGGAGCTGGCACTGCAAATAAACGCACCACAGGGAGTATGTATCATTTCACCACTGAAGAACCCTCCAAGTCTGTGTGTTGAGATGTCCTGTAACGATTGCTACCATTATAGTTGATTCATCCTAAAGTTCATCTTAATCTGAGGACAGTAGTGTTACAGTTATTTGCAAGCTCATCCCTAAAATTATTTTATGAAAATGTCTTTATATTAAATCTGTAAATGAAACTAAAATCTATTATATTTTTAAACCGAGCTTAAAAAATTAAAAAAATGTTTAAGGGTAACTTTACCTTCTTTTGTCATGAGCTGTAATATTTGGGTGCGGGGTCAATAGAACAGATCCGTTTCAGGCAGAGGTGACCTCTGACCTGTAGGGAGGATTTTTGTTTGTTTCTGACAGTTTGTTCATTAAAGGTGTTTCAGTTAAATTCTGTTTGTATTACAGAATTTATTACAGTTTGTATTTTGTGACCAATAAACTAAAAATTAAATAAAGGTTTTAGAGGACAGACTTTCAGTCCCACCATGTTTTATTAACAGGTGACGGCACAACAACGACACATTACTGCTCCTCCACACCAACAACAACATGTCTCCAGTCAACATTTACAACCGTTTGACATCATGGAAGAGTCCAAGCAGGACGTCTGGGTCCCGCCTCCAGTTTTCCCAGAGTTCCCAGTGTCTGAATCCGTCCTCCCAGAGAGCGAAACAGTAAGATGTTGACATGGTTGTAGCTCAGTAGTCGTCATGGTAACCCTGCTCTAAGTTTTTTGGTAATGTTGCCGTCGCGGCGCGACTGTCGCCTCCAGGATCCGGATATTATTCCCGACAGCAAGTAAAGTTCCAAACTTCTCCAAAAAAAATGAAAACCTCAGATGGAAAAGTTCTGCAGAGCTGAACGTCGTCCATCTGTCGCCGCCTCGTTCCTCGGAACCGGGAATGGATCCAAACAGGTCGGATAAACCCGCACATTTCTCCCAAACAACCCGGAGAACTGAATTTAAAAAAGGTTCTCTGACTTTAACCATGGGAACTCTGATGTTACCAAAAGGTGCTACATGGAGGAACCAGAACCGGGTCGGTTCTATTCACAAAGAAGCTCCAGAAAACTATAATCAATAATCTCAAAAAATTAAGTAGAATTAGAAATAGAGACAGGAAATTAGATCTAATAACACCTAAAAATAGGAGTGTTTATTTAAAACTGCTTAAATAAAAGTAAATCTACATGTAAAAAATGCTTCCCTCTTTAATTTCATATCTAAAACATATTTTGTATCTTAATTAATTTCAGGCTGACATTGCACATTAGAAATTGTTCAGTGTTTTGCCTGGTGAAATAAAAGTTTACTTTGAGCTAATGCTTTCAAAAATATCAATAGCTAGGCGTTTAAAATTAAATTTACATTTTAAATTTGAAAATTTTCCAAAATCAAAGTGCTTCAAAGGCAAAGAATCGGCTGGTTTGAAGACGAAACAAACCGAAAGTTCTGAACGGGTTTGGTTCCTGGAACCACAAACTTTTACACCAACCAGGTTCATCATCATCACAAAGTACCACAGAGGCTCCGCCCCCTCCACACCTGCAGTCGTACCTGAACCAATCGCAGCAGCAGCAGGACGAGTCGGGGAAACAGCATCATGATGACGGTTTCGTTCAAAGGTTCCTTAATATCCATAATCCAGCGTAGAGACAGAAATGATCCGGGTCAGACATGAGCTGCAGGTTTAAACCCAAATCTTGTTTTGAGATCCTTCCTCAGGGTTGTCTTCCTCTTTTAAGCCCCGCCCCCTTTTAGCTGACAGATGTAATCCGGTTCTGGTTATCAGAACCATCAACTTTAATAGCAGAAATAAACTAAACTTCAGGTTAAGAAGTAAATACTTGACCTGCATCATCAGGTTTTTGAGTTTAAAGCTGCAGTTCATTGATTCAGAAAAATATCCTTAAATTTATTTTAAAGGCAGAAAAGTCTGAAAATTAAATATGTAATTAAAGATTCAGAATATCAGATTTAAAAGTAGAATGATGATTGGCTGATTATCAGAGCAGCTGATCAACACATGGTACCACCGAACGGCGCCCCCTGCTGAGGCTCCAGCAGAAAGGGAAGTAAACATACGATCCGTGGAACCGACGGAACCGTCCCCGGTTCCGGACGTCGAGCTCCGCGGCATTTTTTGGGATCCTGGAGGCAACTGACAGTTCCTCTCCTTCCCGACAGCGACGTCACGCTCGCTTCAGTCCAGCTGATCAGTGATGACATCAAAAAGGAGGCGGAGTCTCCTCATCCCCTGTCCCTCGCCTGGCGACTCCCTGCGAGCCAATCAGAAGAGGCAGGATCATCTGAAACCCGCCCGGATACGAGACGGAGCGGAGGGAGCCCATTGGCTGCAGTCAGAGTCCAGTTTGAATGTTTGAACGTCCTTCAGTGGTCGAGTCCAGAGAGCAGAGAAAGAAAAGACCTGCAGGAAGAAAACAGCATTTGAAGGGACAGTTCACAGAACCAGAACCAGAACCAGAACCAGAACCATCTGCTCTCCTGCTGGACTTCAGACCCACAGAATAGTTCTGGTCTCACCATGACGACCTGCAGGATGTTCAGTTCACCTGCAGCCGCCGCATCACGTCACAGGAGATCAGGAAGCCATCTAAGGCGCTCTGACATCACAGAGGAAGAACTGCTGTGATTGGCTAACCTCAGACTGCCTTCAGCTCATTGGCTGATGTCAATGAAGTTTATTTAATGTGTGAGAGAAAAAAGAAAAGCTGTGATTTCCAATTCTAACTATGACTTAGTATAACTTCTGCTTCCTTGTTTTTGATTTTGCTTCAGTTTCGTGTTCTTGCAGCTCATTTCGCTGTTTGCTGCATGTTTCGCCCGTTGACCTCTGAACCTCTGGCTCTTTCGCAGCGGCTACATCTGGAAACAGACTCAACGTCCCGACAAGCTGCAGGAAAAACGTTGCATCAACTGATGTTTGGTAAATGATGCGTGTCCAGCTGCTGCTCTCAGGCCGTTTCTCATTCTGCTCCGATGAGAATCTTTTCACGCGCTGATCAACCAGCCAGTTTCTCCAAGATGGCTGCTTAAATTCAGAGGAGATGATCTGACGGCCCGCTGAGACTTTTAGTCTTTGATTCGGTTTGAGATTATTCTATAATGAGAGTTTATGGAATATATTTGCATTTGTTTTAGCCTTACTCTTAAATGTCTTCTTCTTCTTCTTCTTCTTCTTCTTGTTATTTTGCTTCACTTTACTGACCGGTAGAGCCCGCTGGCTAACGCCTCGTTTTTATGTCCTTTATGCATAAACTGAGGTGAGGAAGTGAAGGTCATGTTGTGGATCGTGACCTTCAGGCATCCTGCAGGTGAATGAAGTTTCTATGGTGTGAGCCCCCCCTGGTGGTCAGCAGAAGGTCATGCAGTCGGTGCCCAGCATCTGGTTGTTCTGAACACGTCAGGCTCATCTGCTGCTCAACCTGAACGGCTTCCAGTTCATTTCTCTACAGCAGCAGCTTTGGAGGAATCTGAAAATAATCCACATTCCTGGGAGATCATCTCTGTTTCAACCCTGAAATGGAAACAGGAAGTGCAGACGGGCTCTGGGTCGGGTTCTACCTGTGGGTGGGCTCCAGGTGCGTCCCGGTCCGGCTCGGTTCCGGTGCTACGTTTGGGACCGGACCCCCGGCTGGCTGCGTGGCTCCCTGGGCTCCTTCCCGTCCGGCAGCGCCGCGCTGATCTCCTCCTCCGGGTCGTAGTAGTAGAACTTCCTCAGGTAGGCGATGAGCGGCCTGGAGGACAGAGCAAAACACCTTTTACCTGCAGCACAGGTAACGAGCCAACGAGCCAATCAGCAGCTCAGTGTGGCTTCCTCTCTGAGCCGAGCTGCTGCTGATTGGACGATTTCACTTCTGTTCTGCGACTTCCCGTCTCCCCTGTGGGGCTGGGCGGGGCGTCTGCAGGTACGTACGTAGGCAGCGGCAGCTCCTGGATGTGGTCGATGCGGACCAGCTGCCTGATGCAGAAGCGACACAGATGCTGCAGAGACTTGACGCTGCTGAACCTGGAGACCGGATACAGCAGCTGGACCGGAGTGGGAGGCAGACCTGGAGACACGCACACACAGGTAGACGCATCCATTCGATAAAGGAAACAGGAACTTAGTGTGTCTCCATGGCAACAGAGAGCCGCAGCATCCAGTTCAAACCGTGTCGACTCAAGTCAGCTGAGTTTTCCTGTTTGTCTTTTGATTCGCTGTTTGTAGTTTAAAAGAATTAAAATAAAATAATCGGCCATCAGTTTGGAAAATAAATTTAAATCACCAGAGAAAAGTCTGAAATCCAGAAACGGCTGATCCAGGCTGAAGGAAAGTCTGGATGATTCATCAGAGTAAAAACTGAAACGGTTTTCTGTGCAATGACCTGGTTCTGGTTCTGAGGCTGAAACCGACCCGATACTTCCATCTACAAACCCAAATCACTTCATTATTATAGTTAAAGGGTATTTTACTGGGGTCAGGATTATTCTGCACTCCTTGCAACAAAGTCTCCTCAAAAGGGTTTAATAGGGAAAAATGCTGAAAAATTCCTTCCAAATATTTCTACAGTTTAACCACAAAATCTTTGATTTTGAAGTAAAAAAATCCCAGAAATAATCATAAATCCTGGAGGACGGAAGCAGCTGCAGGCTGACGGGCCGCGGCTCCGGTTCTGGATTTGAAATGTTCTCGGAGGTTCTGCAGGCGAGACGGTCGGTTCCTACCTGGCACTCTGGAGCGCAGGAAGTAGAGGAACTTTCCGTTCTTGGAGTGCATGATGGCTCTCTCGATGAACTCCACCACGGAGTGGCAGCGGTCCTCAAACTTGGGGTGGCACCACAGACTGAAGGTTCCTGGCGGACGGAGACGTCAGCGGGTCACACGTGGCCGGCGGGGTCCAGGTGTGTGTGTGTGTGTGTGTGTGTGTGGTACCTCTGTAGTGCTCCATGCGTGTGTGGTGTGTGACTCCCTGCGACCGGAAGCTCAGACTCAGGATGTAGCGTGGATCCGAACTGTCCCGCACCAGAAACGATCCGTCCGGTTTCCCTTTCAGCTTCATCTCTGCGTCTTCCCAGTTCATCGGACCCCAGTACCAGCCGCACTGCAAACACGCCCCGAACCGTTAGGCTCCGCCCCTTTCCTCGCCACCAATGTCCAATCAGAGCGCAGGAAGACACACCCACCTTCTCCAGCTCCCTGAGGCTGGTGGCGAAGCTGCCGGCGTCGGGCCGGCTGAGGGGGCAGCGGGGGGCGAGCCGGGGCGGCGGGTTCTGGCCGTCGGGTCGCAGCGGCACCGGGCGGGGCAAACCCCGCAGGAACGTGTCTGGGCAGAGAAACGGACCCGGGTTACGATCGGACCAGATCGGGCTGAAACGATTAATATGATTAATCAGATTAATCAATTATAAAAATAACTGTCGATTATTTTACTAATCAATTAATTGTCAACTGAAGACCATAGAAAAGATTGTTTCCTGAAGGAACCACAGAGCAATAATGAGGTCAAAAATATAAACATTTTGAATTTAAATGATATTTGTTGTCTGTAAATCTGTTGTACCAGGAACTGATCTAGCAGGAATGATGACTTCCTTTCAGATGTTTCCTTTGCTACAAATGAGTTCTCTGAAGGAGTGCAGTTACTGCATTTAGGCAATAAAATGTTTATGTTCTCATTTTAAAAATTCACTGAAATATTTGTTTTCACTTTCGGAAAGTTTCCAGGTTTTTCACGCGTTTTAAGCTTGTCGGCTGCGTTCACACCAGCCCAGAATCAGAGTCCTGAATCAGACTCGTTTGAGAGGTCAGATCCAAAACGGATCCGCCGAAAAACCTGGGTCCCGGTCCGGTTGAAGTGGACTGATGCACGGTTGAAAACATGTCTGAATGCAACCGGACTAGAAACCGTTCCAAAAGCAGGAAGTGAGCAACAGCGCAGGGCATTCTGGGTAAATACAACCGTAACAAACGCGCATTTCCACCATTAGCACCACATCATGGTGAGACGTGGAGTAGAGGAGGCAAAGACCCTCAATCAAACACAGTCAGAAGAAAATATATCGCAGCCACTCAGAAAAACAAGGTTTTCAAGCTAATTAGTGTGAAAATGGAGACGTTGGTAAAAACTATGGTAAAAAAACTTCAATACATCAAAATCCGTGACATGCTGAGGACAAGTGGAAGTTTCCTTGGTATAAACCAAGATGCTGTTCTCGGCGCTTGACCCAGGAGCAGCCCCCATGTTGAGGAACCAGGAACCGGGGACGAAGCGGGGACCAGGGGAGCAGAGGGGACCGGGGGAGCAGAGGGGACCGGGGGAGAAGAGGGGACCGGAGGCACAGAGGGGACCGGGGGAGAAGAGGGGACCGGGGGAGCAGAGGGGACCGGGGGAGCAGAGGGGACCGGGGGAGAAGAGGGGACCGGGGGAGCAGCGGGGACCGGGGGAGCAGAGGGGACCGCCGGGGGCACAGAGGGGACCGGGGGAGCAGAGGGGACCGGGGGAGAAGAGGGGACCGGGGGAGAAGGGAGAAGAGGGGACCGGGGGAGCAGAGGGGACCGGGGGCGCAGTGGTCCGGGTCTCACCGTTGAGGCTCAGGCTGTGCTGGATGGTGCTCAGGGTCGGGTGCAGCGCCAGCGGCCGGGGGGGCAGAGACTGCATGGAGGCCCCCGTGCTGCGCTCCGTGAATGGCCCCTGGAGCTGTGGAGGACCCCCGAAATCATCTGCAGGTCAGAGACAGACGGGTGAGAGAGGAGGCCCAGCGGCTCTGAAGCATCCGGACCCCCAGGTTGGTCCAGATGGATCAGAATGATCCGTGAAACATTCCAGACTTTCATCACTATCGGAGCCTGACGGCAGCATTCCCACATTCCTTATTCCTGATTATCATCCATTACTTCCTGAAATTCACACGGAAACAGTCAGAAGAACTGGAGCTAAAGATGGTAAAAATGTTTCTCCCGTCCCTCAGAGAGGAACAGGAAGTTCAGAGAACGGGATGAAAAACGATCCAATCAGCTCAGATTTTCCTGCTGCTCCACAGGGTTTTTAATATAATGTAAGGCTGTGTAATATATTCATGACTCTGCATTATGACCGAAATGTACAGAAGAAAATGTAAAATTTTAGCCTGTAGTAGCGTCGAGCGTTTAGCACAGGATGGACATAGCATCATGGAAACATCGTCCAGCAAACTGGCGATACATTTACATATTCCCATGATTGACACAAAAAATGTCAGCTAGCTAGCTGGCTAGTTAGCAAAGGTACATTAGCAGCTAGTTAGCGGTAGCCTCAACCACCTGGAGTCACAGGACAGATTGAAGATGTATGACCAAAACTCTGAGATTAAATAGTCGTGCCATGACTAAATGCAAGAACTCTGAGTGACGCCGTTAAGGTCAACTCACATTTTTGTAATAAAATTAGAATATTTTAAGGCCTTAATTGTGAACAAATGAATTTAAGTCTTTCCAAGAGTTTCAAGGATGTGTGACGGTACGACAATGAGACCCGATCAGAGGAGAGGACAGAAGAAGAGGAGGAAGAGGAAGAGGAAGTACCGAGCAGGCTGAGGCTCCGCCTGGGAGGGGGGGGCGGGGTGGGGGGGTGCTGAGCGCTCCCCCCCCTGCGAGAAATATCCACATCGACCAGAGAGACCGTCTCACCTGGACAGAGGAGGGCGAGAGGAAGGAGGGAGGGAGGGATTAGTGAGCAGAGAGGAAGAGCTGAGTGATGAAGATGAGGAGGCGTCGCACGCGACGGGTGATGAAGATGAAGCTGCTGAGGGGCGTTCATCCCGAGTTCCTACCTGTGGTTCTAAAGGAGAACCTCGTGGACCCACAAACAGCCCGGACGTGTTTAACCCATCTAATGGGGTCGTTGTCATGGCGACTCAACCTCCTACAAAACCGACCCAGCATCGGTACCAAACGTCCAGACGCCAGTGATGTCTGGACGTCTCGGTGTTTCAGAACCAGCTGAGCTGAAGGAGCCGCAAGGACGACAGAACCGATCCGCCGTGGCGTTCCTCAGGGCTGCCGCCCATGTTGGAAATCTCCATGGTTACCAGGCTGTGACACGAACTACTGATAACTTTATACGCCTCATCGTAGAGTTACTGTTACTTTTTACCCTAAAACGTGTGAAAAAGGTGAAACGAACCACAAAGCGGACCAGGAACCGCTGGACTCTTGGACTAAGATCTGACCAATCAGCTGACAGCTCTGAACCAATCAGCTGACAGCTCTGAACCAATCAGCTGACAGATCCAGGGATCCCTCAGATCTCGCTCGTCGCTGTGGTTGCCACGGCGATCCACCAGCAGTCCTCCATGTTTTTGAGTTAAAATGTTGAAAGTCATCAGGAAATTTGAAAGCAGGAAGAGTTAATTATGTGTAATTGAAAGACATTAACTGTAGTTAAACTACTGAGCCTTAAAAAGAGGCAAATAAATGCAAGTTAAATAAACTGTTTGCTCTTGAGTTGAATCCAAACAAATGAATAAACCTGTGGACCGTAAAACAAGCCACATGTTGCTGGACACCAAGTTAAAAGTAACTTGAAAGAAATATCTAAAATGGACGATGACGAGTCAGCAATATGTTTAATTGATCTCAGGTTGAAAATTAAAGTATTAATTGTTTTGGTGCTGTACTGTCACCTGCTGGATGTTACTGGTTGTTATTTATTCAAGCGGATTCAGTTGTTTGCTAGGAGCGCTCTGATTGGACGGAAGTAAAGCCTGGCGGTCCGCCATGTCTACAGAAACTGGAGAACCCTGCCCCCCATCACTGCCTCCGACTCGTTAACGTCTCGCTGATCTTCACGCAAACACTCGGTGCACCAGAAAGCCCGTGACGACTCCACGGCTGTGGAGCAACAGGTTGCTCACACCTGAGCAGGTGAACTCACCGGTGAAAGCAGGAGTGAACGGCACCGGGGAGAAGGCACTGTGTGGCCTGGAGACCTGCAGCCTGGAGACAACAGAACAACGGTTAGCACCGCAACATGACGCAGCCTTTATCCTGATGGGTCATCAGAGCCATCAGCCACTCTCAGGCAGCCATCTTGGAAATCTCCATGGTTACCAGCCTGTGACATCAGTCATACCTGACCCAGACCCTCCCTGGTGGGAACCCCAAACTGCTACCATGGAGACAAGCTTTCTCTGAGGTCTGAGAGAAGGATGCTGTCGCCATGGTAACTTCCCATCTCTCTCTCTCTCTGCTGAGCAGTGAGACTGCTGGTCACCATGGCAACAGCTGCGGGGAAAAGTTGCGCGGGAGCCGTATGAAGTTGGGTCGGATCTGAGAGCAGAAATAGAAACGTTCTGATGATGCAAACAGAACGGAGACGAACCGTGAAGGTCCAGGGAGAACATCTGGTGGTTCTGATGAGCAGAACCTGGGACTGGGCTCTGTTACTAAACAGAACCAGATGAATCCAGAGTCAGATGAGCAAAACGATGACAGACTAGAGTTTAGAAAACTAAATCTGCACCATGTTCCAAATTATTATGCAAATTGGATTTAAGTGTCATAAAGATTAAATTTTTATTTGTGCTATTAAACTTATTGATGGTTTTATGTCCTTTAGTTTCCACAGCAACTGGTGTTTTTGTTTCTAAACAGCTCTTTGTTTCAGCCAGCTGAGCGGCAGTTCTGAACCGGGTTGATCAGTTGGTCTCAGGTAAAGGAATCTACTAGAAGGATGATCCACCTGATGAATCAGGTTTCAGGCAACATGGAGAGAGAAAGGATCTCTGCTGAAGACCATCAGATAGTGTAGAGCCGTACGACAAGCTATGAAAACAGCAGATATGTCATGAAACTGAAGCGTTGCCATGGTGCTGTGGAGAGACTGGAGGCTGATCCAGAACAAAGATGGTTTGTGCAGATGGAGGCCTAATGAGGAAGGTTTCTGTTAGACACACTGATGGATCCAGAGAGCAGCTGCTAAAATGCCCTTAAAGCAGCAAACAGTCATTTGAAGCTGCTGGAGCCTCCAGGTGGAGGATCCTCCAGAGGCGGCGCTGCATCCACCTGCTATTGGGCCCCTAACCAGGCTCACCAGCAGAACCGCTGGCAGTGGGCCCAGCCGGACACGAAGACTCATTTTAGACAGACCGTTCACCGATGACCGCCGTGCAGCCTGGACGGTCCAGATGGACGCAGCGGTGGATCGGCGGCGGACGGCCACCGCGTCCCGACACGGCCGTGACGTCGGCAAGGAGGTGGTGGAGTCATGCTGTGGGCCGAAGTCACGGGGAGAGAACCGTTGGTCGGCCTTTAGGGTCCCTGAAGGCGTGAAAATGACCTCAGCAAAGTATCTGGACTTTCTGACTGGTCACTTTCCTTCATGGTTCAAAAAGAGCCGAAGCTTCAGCAGCAAAACCATCTTCATGCAGGACAATGCAGCATCTGATGCTGCAGGAATCCCTCTGTGTCAGCGGCTCTATGGGCACAAAGGGAGGAACTCATGGTGGGTCACCGTCCTCCTCTGACCTCAACCTGCTGAGAACCTTTGGAGTTTCCTCCAGCAGGAGATCTGAGGTGGGACCAGTTCAGACCAGCAGCTCTGGAAGGTTTTCTGACATCCTGCAGACATTCAGCAGAAACGATCCACAAACTCAGAGTTCAGTGGATGCAGGAACCGTGCAGGTGGAACCAAAGAAGGTCCCATGTTAACATGAACTGTTCTGATGTTTTACAGTGAAACGGCTTCAGATTTTAGTCCATGTGGCCACTTAGTGCTGCACATTCAGAGAACCACCGTCTGCAGGTCTTTATGAGCCAGAAATGTTGAGAGAATCTGATGTGCAGAATAATTTGGAGCAACTTGAGGTTTTATTTTTGAAACAAATTCTGTTTATTGGAGGTTTGTTCAGGAAAATCTGATTTATACTGTAATAGTTCATGACTTGGAAATGATACTGACCATCATTTGCACTGAGGAAAATCTGAGAAAATATCACTTTATAATAATTTGGAACATGGTGTATTCTGCCCGTTTGGGATGTAAAGCAGGTCAGAGCGGGTCAGAACCGGCCGGTCGTGAAGAAAGCGAAGCTTCAGACTGTGACTCCCTGTGATTCTGTGGTTCTGCAGGTGTGTTCGGTACTTTGGACCTGTACGGTCGGCCTCCAGGCGTTTACCACACCAAGTTGGCCGCTACCGCCGCCGCCGGGTCCAACTTGCTGGTTCTGGTGCAGCCCGTCGACTGGAAGGTCAGAGTGCCGGCTCTGTTCGCCTGTTTATGTGAGCCAGGTTCTGCTTGGACCTCATCCTGTCCATCAGAACCTTCAGTCCGACCGGGTCACAGAAACCTGGACTTCTCCTGATCCAGATTTAAATAATCCCAGTTTAGCTTTGAGGAATTTTCCTAAGCTTGGAGTGCTGATGGTTCTGACCCGGTTGGACGTCCAGAAGCTTCTGGGTCTGCTCTCCTTCATAGCTGCAGTGGAGACGCAGCGTTTCAGGAGGTCCAGGTGGTTCCTACAGTTACAGGCTCAAACTGCTGCACCTCTCAAGTTTTGGACTTGAGAATTTGGGAATGTCGCCGTGTCTGTGGGGGACAATACAGGGGTAAGGGAGGTAAAGTACGGGAGCCTTGACAGGTATGCTGTCACCATGGCAACCAGAGCCAGTCTGTAGGACTACATTACCCAGAAGCCTCTCTCCATTTCTAAGCAGGTTCTGAGTGGTGGCCTGGTTCCGGTTCTAGTCCTGGCTCCTGACTGCGTCTCTGGTTGCTGTTCAGGTTGGAGACCAGGTTGCCGTCTCCACCTCCGGCTACAGTGCCTCGGAGACGGAGAAACGTCGGATCACGGCCGTGTCGGCCGACGGCCTTGTCCTGACCCTGAACCAGCCATTGGACCACACTCACATGGGTCAGTTCCTTCCAGAACCTTTCGCATGATGAACCCTTTCCTCTGATCAGACCAGAAGAAGAGATTGGACCATCTGCTGGTTCATACTAGGTTCTGGGCTCAGGTTCTAACAGGTTTTGGTTCTGGTAGGTGGAACCCACTCTGTCCCCGGGTCGTCCTTCTCTTATGCTCTGGCGGCGGATGTCGGCCTCCTGAGCCGGAACATCCGGATCATCGGTGAGGAGTATCCGGCCATGATGGTGGAGTCCTTCGGCGCCAGGCTGCTGGTGGGAACTTTCTCCAGCGGTGGAGTCAGCTATCGAGGTACGCAGCTTTTTAGGCTTCTTCTGCGAGGTTAGGGTTCAAGAAGGTTCCTGGGAATGACATGCTAGCATCTTTCCAACGACCTGCTAGCATCTTTCCAATGACCTACTAGCATCCCGACAACGACCTGCTAGCATCTTTCCAATGACCTACTAGCATGCTGCAGCTAGCAACAACTCATGATCAGATCAGGCAGACTTGAAGGAGACGGAACGGACAAAGAAGATTCTGAAACTTGAATTCAAGTTTCCGAATCTTTTATGGAACTTTGTAAGACTTTCCGGAGCTTACCATGTAATGTCTTTGAACGTACTTTCCCAGAACATGCAGAGTACTTTCAGGAACCCAGAAAATACTTCCTACTATCTAGAGCTGACTGATTGAACTTTTTGAGGAGGTAGAAAGTGTCGGTACTGATCCGTCAGGCTGAAATAGAGAAACATGGAGACCGTTGATGGTGTTTGTGGTGAGCGCTGCCCTCAGTCTGTCCTCTCTTGCTCGTCCCAAAGGTAAAGCCCAGATCAGGAATGTGGAGTTCTTCCACTCCGGCCAGGAAGGTTGGACCGACTACTTCGATCCGCGGTACTCTGTGGCCTTCCTCAACCTGGGAGAGGTACGCCAACACTCGGGTTGAAGGAAACCTCAGACAGCAGATGAAATGACCGTCCTTTCTCCTCTGATCCATGATGAGCCTCTGAAACCTCCCGCTCTCTTCTTCTCATTTTCCTTGTCCCTGTGAACCTTAAAACGATCCAGATCAGTAGTTCTCCAGACGTTCAGAGTTGGTCTTTCTTTATTTCCTGCCGTTCAGGAGATGAAAATGTTCTTTTATGTGAAGGTTTCAGGGAACGACTCGTACATCCAGGGCTGTGCCTTCCATGACGGTTTCTCTCCGGCCATCGGAGTCTTCGGGACGGCAGGTCTGAGCATCGACGATAACGTTGTCCATCACACGGTGGGCGAAGGTAATCCAGGGTAGCGGCAAAGGGAAACGCTTCCCGGTCCTCCGGAAAGTTGATGGCAATCCGTGTGTGCAGGAATCCGCGTTTGGGGCGATCGGATCATGCTGAGGAGAAACCTGGTGATGATGTCACTGTGGCCCGGATCGTATCAGGACAGAGAGGAACCCTTGAACTTCCAGTGGAACGCTGCCATTGAGGTTCCTCCTGTCAAACAAACCATCAGCTGCTGGGACTTTCAGACAGCTTCCCAACATTCCCAATGCGTTTCCTGTTGTCCAGGTGAGCGAGGGCTCCGGTGTGGTGCTGCAGAACAACATCGTGGCGGGATATGAGAGGGTGGCGTATCGCATCGACGGCGAGCCCTGCCCAGGTAAGGAAGGCCACAGCGTTTCCTCCCAGAGCGTTTCCTCCCGGAGCAGGGCGGCGTTCGGATCAACTCCTCTGTTCCCACAGGCTTCCAGAACCCGAACGAGGCCTGGGTCCAGAACGAGGCCCACGGCGGTCTGTATGGAGTCTACCTCAACAAGGACGGCGTGGCCGGCTGCAGCCTTATCCGGGGTTTCTTCGTCTGGAAGGCCTTTGACTTCGCCATCTACTTCCAGGTTGGGAAAACAGACTGGATCTGGATGCAGGAAGTTTTGTTTCTCTCCAGTTAGTTTCTCGTGATGCTTAGGAGTTTCTGCTCTTCCTGCTGCTAGACGTTAAATCCTCACACTGGGTGTTTTCCTGTTTATATCAGAAAAGTTCAGTTTAATAAAATGTCATCAGTTCTTCAGTTGCTGTTTTTCAAGATCTGATCTAAAGATATGAAAACAAAAAATAAATGTGAGGCTCAAATCCCAGGAAGCAGAATCATGAGCCGACCTCTTCCCCTCCTCAGGTCATCATGGATGTGGTGGTTTCCAACGTGACGCTGGTGGATAACGGGATGGGCATCATGCCCCTGGTTTTTGCTCCGCCCTCTGTGTCTCATGCCTATGCAGATAAGTCGGTGCGCGTTCAGGTGAGCTGCTTAATGATTGGCTGACGCCTGCACCCGCTGCGGTCGGAGTTAGTTTTTTATTTGTTGTTTCTTCCCAGAACTCCCTGATTGTGGGCGGCAGCCCGGCCTTTAACTGTTCCGACACGTTGAGCTTCGACGACTTCAATGTTGCCACCACGTCTCTCCACCGAGCGCCCAGACCGCCGCAAGGTGAGGCTGCATCAGAACCGGGCGGTTCGGATCCGCTTCCGGCCCGGTTCTACCAGATCATCCGCATTTACCCGTCAAACCGTCCGAGTTTCACCAACTGGCAGCTGTTTGTGGTGGGAAAATCAGATCCGGTTGGATGTTGAAGATGAAACTGGCCGTTCATTGTGACTTTAGCGTTTCAGTAATCGGCTGCAGCTTACAGGGGGAAGCAGTCGCCACCTGGTGGTCATTAACCAATCAGAAACAGACTTGGGAAACGTGACGCACATGCAGCTCAACAGCCAATAGGAAGCCGTCTCCAGTCTGGAGCCGTTCCACTTCCAGGATTTCCTCCCTCTGTTCAGAGAAGAACTTCCGATCTACTGAACCCGATGCCATCTTTGAGGGATCAGAGGTTGATGATGCGTCTGGTTTCCATGGAAACATGCAGTGGTGCCAGGATGTGCAGTCTCCTCAGCCTCTGATTGGTCAGTCACTGGGCCTATAGGAGCTTCTGTCAGGATTATTCGTAATAGAGGAAAAAGTTTCTGCCGTTCCCAGATCTGGACCAGGACTGGTTCTGATCGGTTTGGTCTGGGTTTCAGTGGATCCAGAACATTTACTGCAGATGGCTCTGGTTCTGTTGGAGGATCTAAGCAGGAAGACGCTCCGACGGTCTTCTCACTTCCTGTCTCTGTTCTCTCAGGAGGTCGATCCGGAATCTGCTGGCCGACCTTCCAGTCCGGACACAACACGGCTCCGGCTAAACCGCATCACCTGAACATGAACTACAACGCCATCAAAGGCCTGATGACGGTCACAGGTCCGGCCCGCTAACCGTCCTGTTCCCGTCTGTTCGGACTTCCTCCTCAGTCCCGCTTCTTCCGTTCCAGACACGACCTTCGTGGGTTTCCGTGACGTCTGCTCCGGAGAGAGGAACTACGTGTTCATGACCAACCCTCTGAACGAGGACCTGCAGCACCCCCTGCAGGTTTCAGCCGTGACGACGCTGGACAGCACCGAGGACGCCCGGGTCTTCATTCACCGACCCGATGTGAGGTGAGTTCGGACCGAACCGTCCGGTCGCTTGGTGTGAATGGTACGCGACCTCTGACCTCTGGTTGAAGTGAATTCTGGTTGGGTTCTGGTTCCGGTTCTTCAGAGCCGGTTCTGGCTGCGTTCCACATTATCCACTTCCTCCTTTAGCCCCGCCCATTTCCGGTCCTGTTTCCACCCTTACGCTGAGACTTTGGCAAAGTGTACTACCCACAATTCATTGCTGCATGTGACGTTTTGAGTTAAACGGCGGCATTATGCCAATGTTTGGTCATTTTTCTCATGTTTGTAGAAAAGCTAAAGAAAATAGTTTGACACGGAACAAAAAGGTTTCACGCGATAAACTGAGCGCAAAGTAAAACGAAATGCTACAAACAAAGAGACTTCAAATCGTGCGTGTTAACGTAGCACTACTTCATGCACTAAGGGACTAGATGGCGCATGATATCAGAAATCAATAAAACAATACAAAAGAATAACAGCTTTCAATACCATGGATTTAAAAAAAGGAAAATTAAAGTGAACCACAGGACACAAAACACACATAGAACCCAAAAATAAATACAATATAAATACACAGTACTGCAGTAAATCCTCCTTATGATGTGCTCACAGGCCTACATTCCCCCACCGGTCAGCAGAGTCTGACTGGCATGTTGACAGTTTGACTGTCCAGATATTTGAGGTGAAAACGTCCAAGCGCAGTTTGTGTCCAGTGAAGATAAGATGAATGATGGATTGTGTGTCTGCATGGAGAGATGGAGGGAAACACTACAGACCATCAGCCTGGACTGAATCTCAGGTTCTCCTGGCCCGGCCAGAGGTCAGAAGCTCGCCAACCTTTAACCCTAACAAGGGTCACCTGGCCTGCACTGAAATAAACAGGACCAGTAAATTACCAGCCTGCTAGTTAACTAGACCCATTTCAGTTATTATATACAGAAATAAATGCAGTTATTAATCAATCTTTAAGAAAAGATAAAGATATCAGCATTTATCTCATAAGCTTAAACACATTAATTGAATTTAAGGAGTTAAATTATGTGATAACTGATGATGAACAATTAGCTTTGGCTAACACCACCATGCTAACCACACAGACACTGTTTCCATATGCAGCTCATTACAGGACAGCTTCCCGGCTCCCTGGCTGTTCAGAGCTACATCACTTTTATGTTGTGAGTTTTAAAAGTGCATAATAAATTGTTTGGAAGCACAAACCTGCAGCTCCTTTGTCTCCAGCTCCCCCCACACACACCCGACTGGGAAAACTGGAGCAGGCCTGAATAACCAGTTCAGGTGCAGCGACTGGCTGAATGCTGTGACTGGCTGTCACTTTAACCAATGGAGCAGCGAAGGCGGGACTAAGGGCAGGTTTTACTCTGGGTTACGCTGCAACTTTAATCGCTTTAAATAAAATTATTTCACTTTAAAAATGGAGGCGATTTTTAGGAAGCAGTACAGAAATTAAATTGTTAATATAATTTAACTTTTCATCACGTTAGAAGACCAAATTTTATTATATTAAAACTCAGAGATGTAATAGATTTCTTCCTAGCAAAAATACCTTTACTGTACATTTAAAATCATTTTTTGGTTGTAGTTGTACTTCTTAGCAGCACAAACGCCTGAACCACGACCAGTCCGCCATTTTGGATGTTCAAGTTACTACAGGCTCAATTCTCAAATTTTGGCCATTCTGGGTGAATACAACCAAAGCTAACGTGCTAGCCTAGCGCTAGCAGGAGAAATGGCTCCTGGTCTTTAGCCAAAGACTAGCGAGAAATCCTCTAGCCACTAAAATCTTTCTATTTGGTGAAGAAGGAAGTTGCTCTCAGCGTCTTCAGAGGTTTTTGTGTCGTTTCCTTCAGTTGTTCTTGGTGCAGCGCCCCCACAGGCCAGGAGGGGAACAGGCTGCTGCCAATCGAACCGAGTCTTTGGGAGCGTTGGGACTCTTTTCTGGATTCGTGGACTGATGTGAATCTGTGTTTTTGCTCGTCAGCAAAGCGAACCCGGCTGACTGTGTGGACATGGACTGCGATGCCAAGAAGAAGAGTTTGTTGAAGGACTTGGACGGCTCGTTCCTGGGCGCGGTGGGGAGCGTGGTGCCGCAGTCCGAGTTCGAGTGGGGAGGAGACCCCCGCCGGGGGCTGGGCGACTACCGCATTCCCAAAGTCATGCTGACGTTCCTGAACGGCAGCCGGATCCCCGCGGAGCAGGTGGCACCTCGGAAAGGTAAGCAGAGCGTCAGACAGACCCGACCCGCCGAGCCTTCCTCTCACGGCTGCTCGCGGTGCCTTCAGGGGTCATCAGGAAAAACTGCACCTACATGAGCTCCTGGCAGAGCTACAAGTGCTTCGGCCTCAACTACCAGATGGTGGTGATCGAGAGCCTGGACTCGGACACGGAGACCCGCCGTCTGTCCCCGGTGGCCGTGCTGGGGGACGGCTTCGTGGATCTGATTAACGGTAAGGTTCTGGTGGTTCTTCCAGGCCGATCGGGCGGAGGCCGTGTGTTCATGGTGTGTTTTGGGCGCAGGCCCTCAGGATCACGGTTGGTGTGCAGGATACACCTGCCAGCGCCGGGTGTCTCTGTTCCACAGCATCATGGCCACCGGACACGCCTTCGACGTCTACTTCACCAGCGTCAGCCCGCAGAAGCTCCGCCTCCTGATGCTCAACTCCGACCCGTCTGAGGTCCGTTCGGTTCTGGGCGCTCGGCTGCTTTCGGTTCTCTCTTGTCTGACCTCCTGTCTCCGTGTTGGGCCCCGCAGAGCGTCTTGGTGTCCGTCTTCTACTCCAACCCTCAGCGGCTGGACGTCTACGTGGAGAACCGGCTGGTCGCCCCGAGCAACGCCGTGTGGAACCACGACGGGTCCGACTACGTGCTGAGGGAGCCGGCGTACAGAGGTGAGCTGCCGTTTGGAAAGATACCGTCAAGATGAAGACAAATAGTCTGGTGTTCATTTTAATGTGTCCCCATGAAATTCATCCATTTGTAAATGTCAGTTTCAAAGTAAAAGCTGAGCACTGAGACATCCAGGGCTGGTTGAATACATTTAAATTTAGCTACATTTGCCTCCACACGAGTTTGTCCCTCAGATTCAACTAAATATTTAGTTTCAAAATAAATATTTAGTTCTGATGGTGAAAATATGACTTTGAAAATCGAACCCATTTGTTTCTCTAACAAACTGAATAACCCAAGTTATTGCTGTAAGTAACAATAACTTGTTACAAGCGGAACGAAATATTAAAATGCAACCATATGAAGAGGAAGCTCTGAAATCAGTTCTCATGTGTCAGAACTGATAGAATGACCTTTGACCTTTCCTCCATTGTAAGCTATAAATTATTGGCCAACCGTTTCTGTCAGGTTTGATAGCAACAGAGGCTTAGAGCTGAGGAACGTAAAGTAACGACTCCAGTAATGAAGCTGGGAGAGACGGTTCTGAGTGAGCAGGAGGTTCTGCTGCAGGAGGTTCTGCTGCAGGAGGTTCTGCTGCAGGAGATCCATGCGGTCCAATCACAGCGGACTGTCCTCTGCCTCCAGGTGAGTTCGTCCCTCAGATGAACGCCTCCATGGGAACCAACTTCTTCGACCAGGACTACAAAATGCTGAAGGTTCTGCTGAGAGGTTCCGGTCCACTGGAGATCAGGACCGCCCCTGTTCTGGTTCTGGCCTTCAATATGCCCGCCCTCACCGAGGACCAGTTCTTTGGAGACAGCCTGGTCCAGAACCTGGCTCTGTTCCTCAGAGTTCCCGCCAACATGATCCGCGTCTCCCGGGTGGTGAGGGAGAGCGGCGGCGCCCGGCGCAGGAAGAGATCCACAGGCCTGACGGTGGAGGTGAAGATCCACAAACCTCCGGTCCAGCAGAGCGCCAACGGCACCACGGGTCAGTGGTCCGGTAAACGGCTTGAGCGCTCTGAGGAACCCAGGTGGAATGACGTCTGCTCTTCCAGGTGAGGAAGACTTTGAGCTGCTGAAGAACATCGCGGACGAACTGGGTCAGGCGGCGCTTTCCGGAAACCTCAGCCAGTCCATCGGCTTCAACGTCTCCTCCGTGGGAATCACCCCGCCGCCGCCCGCGTCTTCGGACCCCGGCTGGAGCCAGGTGGGTCGGATCAGCCGGGCCGCAGCGCCGGACGCCAACGGTTTAGCTGATTCTCCTCGTTTCACCTGCAGGTGGCAGCAGAGGACGTGTCCAGAGAGGAACCCAAGGCGAGCTACGTGTCGAGCGTGGCGCGGCTGGTGCTGGTCCAGGACCCGGTGGCCGGAGAGGCGGTGGGTCCGCTGCTTCAGCAGCCGGTTCTGATGGCCGTGGACGACCAGGTGAGGTCAGCCGCCACCTGGATCAGAACACCAGGACAGAAAAACCACCAACAGGGCAGAGGCCAGTTGGCGTAGCAGCGAAGCTTCAGCAGGATTCAGTCATTCATTCATGATCCTCCAACATCAGAACATTTTTATTCTCTCTTTATTTGTCTCTTTTATTTCCTGAAAAAGAAGCATTTTAATCTTTCACGTTGCACAGCATGAGAGCGCCCCCTAGCTGCAACCAGAACCATTTAACAAAATACAAAAAACAAACTGAACAAAAAAAACTGTCAAACAGCTGCAGGGTTAGGGTTAACCCTCCACACAGGAGGACCAAGTGTCCACATAGGAGGACCAAGTGTCCACACAGGAGGACCAAGTGTCCACACAGGAGGACCAAGTGTCCACACAGGAGGACCAAGTGTCCACACAGGAGGACCAAGTGTCCACACAGCTTCCAGCCTGAGAAGTTGTGAATGGGTTCCTCGCCGACCCAGTAAGTTGCTCCTGGAGTTCTTGGTGTTGCCAAGCTAACATCAGTGCTAACATAGCACTTCCTGTACCGGAACTGGCATGGGGCTCTTATTGTGAAAGTCCATAGATGCTATTTCCGGTGACTGGTTAGCATTAGCTTTGGAAATTGTCAGAAACACGATGGGGAGTGATGGGAGGACAGAGACTCCCACTCTGTGGGACCTGACAGGATGAGAAGGACAAATCTGAATAAATAAATAAAAATTCTAATAAATGCTGTATCCAAAAATTATCAAAGTATTCTCAGATGACCAAGTTTGCTTCTGGTAGAAGCTTCAATTTTAACATGCTTGTTGTTTGGAGAATGCATTTTTTCCACAGGGAATTTTTCATCTAAATTAATAAATTCCTCAAAATTTATTAGTTTGACCTAAATATGCAAAAATATTCCCACTGAACCCAGATACTTAATAAGCTGGAATAAATCTTGGGGTAAGCAGAATATTTCCAGGAGGAACCGGGCGGAGCTCCCTCCGTTACCGGGCGGAGCTCCCTCCGTTACCGGGCGGAGCAGCTCCCTCCGTTACCGGGCGGAGCTCCCTCCGTTACCAGGCGGAGCTCCCTCCGTTACCAGGCGGAGCTCCCTCCGTTACCGGGCGGAGCTCCCTCCGTTACCGGGTGGAGCTCCCTCCGTTACCGGGCGGAGCAGCTCCCTCCGTAACCGGGCGGAGCTCCCTCCGTTACCGGGCGGAGCTCCCTCCGTTACCGGGCGGAGCTCCCTCCGTTACCGGGCGGTGACAGCGAGTCCGCCCGGTAACGGGGTCTGTGCTGATGTTTCAGGGTAACTGCGTCTCAGTGGGTGTGACCTCGCTCACCGTGACGGCCAGCCTGAAGAACGCCAGCGGCGACCTGGTAGGAGGACTGGACGGTAACACCACCATCCGCTTCAGCAGCTGCTGGGCAAACTTCAGCGACCTCTCCATCCTGACCAGTGGTGAGTTGGCCTCCTGACCCCTGACCCTACTTTACCCATCACGGTAACGGGCCGGGCTGCACCGATTGCAGTTTTCTGGCCGATCGCCGATCTTTAAAGAGCCATACCTGCAGATTCTGATTTTGGACAATGCCAATTGTTTTTGTCTGAAATTTTTCTAAAAACGGCAAGAAAGTTGCTGGTTGGCAACAGCGCAGTGACTAAACATG
The DNA here is from genome assembly GCA_903067095.1 of Girardinus metallicus. Taxonomy (NCBI): domain Eukaryota; kingdom Metazoa; phylum Chordata; class Actinopteri; order Cyprinodontiformes; family Poeciliidae; genus Girardinus; species Girardinus metallicus. Next base: position 26,372 of record CAEGAE010074965.1, read on the forward strand.
ACCTGGTGGGGGCGCCAGCAGCTAAACCGATAAATCAGTGCTCCTCTAGTAACGGCCCGTCTTCTCTCTGCAGGGGAGAACCTGACCATGTTCTTCACTCTGAAGGACTGGAGCGCCCAGTCTAGATCCTTCTCTGTGGTGGACGTCGGCCCGCCGCGCCCCACCGAGGGCCCGACCCGCCCCACCACCGAGGGCCCGACCCGCCCCACCACCGAGGGCCCGACCCGCCCCACCACCGAGGACGGCAGCTTGTTCAGCTCCGGCTCGGCTCTGTCCGCAGGCGGACTGTGTCTGATCAGCGTCATCTATGAAGTGGCCTGCTGCTCCACCAGCCTCCCCCTCTGCTAGAGCGCCCCCTGCTGGGAGCCACAGCTGACAGAGCGCCCCCTGCTGGTCATCAACGTGTTTTCTTTGGGTTTTTTTGGGTTTCTTGTGCAACTCCATAATGACGGGTTTTGATCCAGTTTAGTCCCAGAAATGTAAACTCCTGAATCTGGATCAAGTTTTCAGGTTTCTAAAATTCTTTCACGGCTTAAAATGAAGAAACTGATAGGAAATATCAAATCAAAGCTGCAGTAAATTGAGGAACAAACCTCTGCATGTAATCAGTGATTCTGAAGGAAGAAATGAAGTTTAAACTCTTTGATTGTTTCAGATTAAATAAAGTCTTGCATAACCCTGGTTTGGTCGAATCAGCGTCTTTCTGTGGAAACCGTCCAGTTTTCTAGATGTTCATCATGTAGATCAGCGTGTTTCCACCCCGGTCCTCAAGGCGCACATCCTCTGCTTCAGCCGTTTCATCTGACGGGGTTTGGCTGAAGCAGAGGATCTGAACCGTCTGTCTGGAGGAGCAGAGACTGCAGACGCTCACTCACCTCTCAGGTGTCACAGATCGACCCTGCTCACCTGGAGAACCTGGAGAACCTGGAGAACCTGGACCAGGAGCTGAGACTGATTCTACATTAATAGACGTCGGTCAGTCTGACCTCTAAACGCCTGGATGAGTTTCTGCTCTGAGACTTTAGTCCTGGTCCTGGAAACGCTCTGCAGCTGCTGGAAGGCCCACTGCGGGTCAGGTCAAAGGTCAGCCTGACCTCTAGTTTCCACCTGGAAGAACTGAAGCTGTGCACTACCCTAGATCTATAACTCTAGATCTATAACTTTAGTTTCTCTTCAGCTGGAGAAAGTTTTGGCTCATCCACACATTGATCTGTTCTCAGCATCTGTTCAGTGATTGGATGGGGTCAAAGGTCACCTGGTAGAGCTCTGTATTATCCGCGTTGTCATGGTAACTAATTTTATTTCCTGTCATAACCTGAGCCAGAGGGAGCATGTAGATATTGGTTCAGAGGGTCCTAGGATGGAGCCTTGGGGTTCCCCACATGTGACCTCTGACCTCTTCCTATTGGAACAGAGAAATCCCAGTCCTTCAGTTCACACTGGAACCAGTTGAGTTCTGGTCTGGAGAGTCTGGCCCAGTTCTCAGAACCAGAACCAGCTCTGTGGTTCATCCACTGTGTGTTTATATAAATGTCACTGAACACTTTGACTAGGCCAGTCTCAGTGCTGTGGTAACCATGGCAACCAGACAGATTTCCCAGTAACGCAGCCGGTTGGAGATGGGCTGAGATTCATCCAGACTGATTCCACCGGGTTTGGTACCGGCTGCTTCTGAAGCACCTGATGAGTTCAGATCGGGTCCGACTGCGGGAGGAGAGGCTCCTCCAGAGGACACCCGGTTCTACATCACCGCTTGGAGGTGACCTTTGACCCTGCCCAGGTCGGTGGCTGTTCTGACACACCTGGAGGCTCAAAATGAGCAGGTAGAACAGCAGGAGGGTGTACTTAGTTCCCCAAGCAGCTCCTCAGGGTGTTGAGTTTGTTCCGGATCATTTTAATTTCCAATATTATGACAAAAGGCGCTGCAGAACCGGCGGGAATCGCCCCAGCAGGCAGGAGCTCCTGGCTCCACCTGGTGGTGGAGCAGCAGAAAAACCCCACAAGCCAAAGGCTCCAGTTCCCAACAAACAGTTTCTATGTTTGGATTTAAGCCACAATGTGAACAAAATAATAACTACCTGGATTTATTAGGAGAACTCAAGATGTGATCTTTGGACGGTTGAGTAAATTTAATTTATATCTTTGGCACATTTTGAGTTTTGAACCTTTTATTTTGAGCCAAGGAGTTTGCATGATTTAAAAAAATAAAACTAAATCCACTGAATGTGTTTTAAAGTGTCATCAACTATAAACTAAAACAGTTAGAAAAACATTTGAGATGACAGAGAAAAGGTTTGATGAGAAAACGGCCGAAGGAGAATCTGCTAAACGTTCCTGAGCAGAAATCTGTCAAATTCCTCATCAGGTCAGAAATGAAGTTCATGGATTTAAATATTCCACAGTAAATAAATCCTGACTCACAATGTGACTGGAGCAGCAACCATTAAACTCAACTTTCTTTCAACATGGCTGCCTGATTGGCTCCGCCTCCTGACACACTGAGCGCGCTCAGTTTGCTCCTCTGCTGACTGGACCAAAGTTTGATCCAATTTCTGGTCAGGAATAAAAATCTGATTTCTGCTTCTAATCGTTTCACAATCTGAAGATGAATCCATGAATGTTCCTCTGGGGGGCGGAGGGGGGGCTGTCCTTCAATCCATCATCATCATCATCATCATCAGATGACGGTTTTCAGTCTGGGCTCACAGGACAATAATCATCTTCATCATCATCATCACCACCTAGCGACAGAGAAGCATCAGCATCATGCTGATGGATGTGTGAGGTCGTCTCTCGCTGACCTTTACCTGAGATTGGCTCCGCCCCCTTATCCCCCAGTGCAAACTGGAAACCAGTGTTGGTGTAGGGCAGCGGGTTCCCAGCCCGGTTCTGACCCGGTTCTGATGTCACTGCAGACGACCCAGAAAAACGTCCATGAAGTACAGACGACCTTCATCTGTGAATAAATAAATGACTGGACCTGCTGACACCTGGTTACTCACGGTTCTGTTGGCTTCTGGACCCACCTGACCGGGTCGGGTTCTGACTGGGAGTCACATTTTCGTAGCTTTCGCCAGACGAGGTGCTGGACGAGTCGAAGGAATCCTCAGAGATCCTGGACGCTGGGCCGAACCGACCGTCTGCGGCGGCGCGGGAGCCTGGAGGGTAAAACCAGGAAGCTGTGTCTGTCCACCGGGGGGCGCTGCAGCCAACGCTGCAGCACCCGTCCACCGGGGGCCTAAATATTTAGTTTGCATTTGGTTAGCAAACTAAAAATTTATTTTTCAAATTAAATATTTAGTTGGCAAGCTAACTATCTCGCCATGCCGCAGCGGCACGGCGAGATGCCGCAGCGGCACGGCGAGATGCACTCGGTCCTGCAGACTGACTCACCTTCCTCACTCAGGCTGCTGAGAGCTGAAGGCTTCGCTGGAGGCTTCAGCTCTGTTCTGTATCTCTGAGAATCTGTGGAGAAGCGCAGGCTGCATCAGTCTGATCACAAAGTCTGCAGCAGTTTCACTGCATCAGTCTGCAGAGGCTGAAACAAAGTGCAGCGCAGCTCCAAACCGCAGATATGCAGAATTCCCATGAAGCAAACGGCCAGAGACAAAAGCAGAGCAGGAAACAGGAAGGCGTCTGACTGTGAAAGGTGGACATCCTGACGGACGGCTCACAGTCTGGGTCTCCTGACTCGCCGTCTGCTCTCCTGATCTGGCTCCACACGGTCCTGGAGTCGGACGGGACTTTGAGACAGAAACACACAGAATGAATCGACTCCACGGCCTGACCGCCTGCTGCGCAGCGCGGCCACGGCCCGTCACTGCAGCATCACAGCAGGTGGTCGGAGACGCTCCGGACTCACCGGCGGTCTGCAGCGGGACGGGTCCGCCTCTCACCAGGTTCTGGTTCGCCTTGTAGAGGTTCAGAGGAGGATCGCTGGACGCCATCTGCTTGGAGCGAGTCTGCTGCAGGAGCAACACTGCACACAAAATACAGACAAGATTTCAGAAAAACAAAAACTCAGGAGGACAAAATGGAGAAAACCAGACATTTATGGAAATCAAAGCTTTCAGCAAGTCTGACGTTCAGCAGATCATCAGGAGGAAACGCTGATCCACCGTCCACCAAAGCACTTTGATTTTAACAAAATACATCTAGAATAAATCATTCATAAATAAGTGGTTTTGTTCTATTAAATCACTAACAATAATCAAGATTTAGGGCCGAGCATTGGTCCATCTTCATCGTCTCCTCCTCATCATCCACAGGTTCCTCACAGATCTCAACTTTGCTAACGATGTTAAAAGCAACTTTCTGCTGGATTTGCTGCAGATTTGACCTTTTGTCCTGCAGACGAGGAGATGAGGAGATGAGGACCTACCGTGCCGTCGCCTGTAAAGGCAGCAGAGAACCAAACTCAGGATGGCAAAAACAAGCAGTCCAAGAGCCAGAACCACAATGCTGAGATGTTCAGGAGACGGAACGGCAACATGATGAGCTGGGAGCAACGGACAAACATTACAGAGGTTAGAATCAGGCTCACTGAAACTCTACTGATCTCTTTCAAGAAATAAAACTGAACTCTTAAATGTTCACCTGTAGTCATCAACTCAGTCACACCTTCTGTGGTCACTCCAAAAAACGCCTTCGAATCTGCAGAGCAACAGGAAAAGATTCAAGCTAATCCATAATGTTCAGATTCTTTATTACTTTAACTAAACAGAGAAACTGATGGTTGAGGATGAAAGGATCCAAAAACCAAAATAAAATTAAAACAAATGGAGAAATGGTTGGATGGATGGATGTTTAGATTTTATGATGTTAGAATGGTAGGGTTTTTGATGGTTAGAAGTTTAGATGGTTGGATGTTTAGATGGTTTGATGGTTAGAAGGTTGGATGGTAGGATGGTTTGATGGATGGATGGTAGGATGGTTGGATGTTTAGATGGTTTGATGGTTGGATGTTTAGATGGTTAGAAGGTTGGATGGTTAGATGGTTTAATGGATGGATGGTATAATGGTTTGATGGTTTGACGGACGGATGGTAGGATGGTTTGATGGATGGATGTTTAGATGGTTTGATGGATGGATGGTAGGATGGTTTGATGGATGGATGGTAGGATGGTTTGATGGTTGGATGTTTAGATGGTTTGATGGTTGGATGTTTAGATGGTTTGATGGTTGGATGTTTAGATGGTTTGATGGTT